>JADWOT020000004.1:9957980-10007887 GCA_036345935.2 Taenia hydatigena | reverse complement strand
GGATTTTAACTTGATTGACAACCTCATTAGCTTTCTTGACATTATGGAACCGCATCAGATACCAGTCATCGCGGTCGTGAGAGACGGCGTGCGTGGTGCGGAAGAAGACATGCAGGTGCTCTCCGCTTTCGTGGACAGGATAGAGGACGTTGAGAATAGTCCACTGGCCACCACGAGTGTAAACTTGTGCCTTCGTTGCTGCAAGTGCTTCGAACCCGACTACTGCAACACAATGGAGTTTTTGGGGTTCGCACGTGCATCGTGAACCACCATCACTACTACTACTACTACCACCACCACCACCACCACCACCACCACAACCACAACCACCACCACCACCACAACCACCACCACCACCACTACCACCACCACCACCACCACCACAACCACAACCACCACCACCACCACCACTACTGCCACCTCTATCACCACTCATAGAGCATTCTCTCCTTCTTTCTCCCTCTCTTCCTTCCTCTACCTTGCTGAATGCCTCTCTTTACTTTCATCGCATTCTTTTTCCCTTTTTTCCTCCCACTCATTCATCATCCATGCTGTCTTTCAACAACCTACTCTCTTTCTCAACCTCTCATTCATTCATTCATTCATTTCATCCATTTCATGCAATGCACACACACACACACACACACGCATCCAAACACAGGCTCCCTTTCCCTATCTTAGCAAACACCACCTAAACCAAGGCGGCACTACTTGCAACTTGCCAGTAGACCTGCTGCCTTCCTCCCTCCTCACAACTACTTATGCACTGCTAGTACACTTCTTCCCACTCCTCCTCCTCCTCCTCCTTTCTCACCTCTCTCCCACCTCCATTACTCGTGCAGCACTCCTCCTTTTCTTCTTTCATTTCAATAAATGTCCCTCCATTCATTACTATTTACTTTGCTTCTAACGCATTCATTCATTCTCACCTCCTTTCTTTCTTTCATTATTTCTTCCCCTTCTCTACTTTTTCCTCATTCCATCATTTCTGCATTCTTTGCAAGCGTATGTTCCATCCCCTTCTTTCTAATATTGTTTCCATTGACCATTAACTTACAGCAAAAGAGACCCTCAATTTCAGACGCAAAGTTAGGCTATCCCTCTCCTCCTCCTCCTCCTCCTCCTCCTCCTCCTCCTCCTCCTTCTCCTCCTCCTCCTCCTCCTCCTCCTCCTTCTCCTCCTTCATTCGACGGCAATGACACAGTACCGTAGCTCACTTTGGAGGTTTGGCATACATCACTAGATATTTTAACAAACCTACCAATTGTTTCCATACCCATTTTAAGTATTCGACGCCTTCCACTATTTCTAAACGGCCTCTTGTCTCTCACTTCCCTACTGCATTTCTAATGCTACTGTTGCGCGAACGGTTGTACGTGAATGCACACTTACCATGTCCAATGAAGCCATGCTACCTCCCTCTTCCCTATAAGGGAAGGATGGGCAAGACAGACAGTGATGACTGTGGCGCAACTAATCAGGTTGGATTGTATTTGTACGCATTCATCTGTAGCAGCTGCAAGCCTGGCTGCGCAGAGGACTTCTTCTCTATCCCACATGCCATGTTAGTTAAGGCCACCACTGATAGGCGCTACTTCCTTAACGAACGCGCTGACGCTCGCATTGTCGCCTACATTGCCTTGTAAGTGATCCCCTGTCCCCTTTCACAATCCTTTTCTACCCATTCACCCACCCACTTACCTGCCTAACTACCTTTTTCATATTCATTTCTGTTCATCCTGCAGCCATTCATTTATTCTAGTTCTAAGATCCTTCCTCTCACTGCGCACCCATCCATTTACTCCTGCTCCTCGATCCTTCCATCTGTGCACCATCCCATCAATGTCCGATCATCGAGTGTAGCCCTTACACACCAAATGCACAACTTTGTTCATATTCATTCATGAGGTCGACCCTTCTCTTTCATCTTCTCCCTACGCAGGTCTGGCAAAATCAAAGTCCAGTGCATTTTACACGCACGGTGGTAACCACTGATAGGCTTCAAGAGTGGCATGGCCTCTCTACACTTCTGTCGCTTTGGTTCCCGTCCACAGAAGCAAAAGCAACGGCTTCGTCTCTCTCTCTCTCTCTCTCTGCCCCTCTCTAGCTCCCCATTGCGTCTCACGTGCATGTGCTAATTGGATTCATCCCCACTCCTACTCATCCATCGACGCCATATCGCCTCTAGCCCTCCTCCATCTCCTCCCTCTCCCACTTCTTCTCCACTCCTCCTCCTCCTCCTGCCAGTGTCAATGCTGCGCACACGCCAGCAATAAAAGCGGTCCCCGTTTAGGAAGGGGACACGGGTTTCTTGCCAATGTGCGAGTGTAGGTGGTAGGGTGGTGGTGTAGAGTGTTTCATTAGGATGAAGAGTTGGTATTCTTGGTCAGGTTTTGCATTATTTGGGTGATCTAGGTTGGTTGCGAAGTCTCATGTTTGCGCGACCGACAGCGCGTGCAGGGGCTGCGAGCGCTTCCGTCACTGTTGGTTAGCGGCCTCAATTGAGGCAATTGCACTGCTTCAACTTGCATTAATCAAGTCATGAGGGGAAGGAGGAGGAGGATGACAGGGGAAGCAAATTAATTGCCCCACAACACGTTGGAACACGTGATGATGGCAATGCAATGCAATGCACGCAAGCCTGTGTGATGTGGCGTGAGATGTGCTCCAATTAGCTTTCCTTTCTCACATCAGCAATGCTCCTCACTGCATTGGTGGCTCCGCACGCTGCGGCAAATGTGGCTACACTCCTCAATCATAATAATGCCCAATGTTGGCATTTCACATTCTCATTGCTACATGTGGGATGAAGATTGAGGCTTCCTTTCCATCGTCTAAAACCACCACACACACATACACAGGCTAGGGTACTCTTATGCTTAACTGATCTATGGGCAGAAAATTGGCGTCGACAATGCCACGTGGAGGGGCGGTTGAGATGAGGTCTACGACATCGTCCTCCACACGGTGGCACCAAGTTTTCACACAACTGGGGAAGAGCACAATGTGCACCTACTTCGTGGATGGTGTGAGGAGTGGGTGTGTGTTAGGCACTGTGTAGGTCGGTAAAACAGCGCCTTCTTCTTCTTCTCCTGTCCTCAAAGCCACTCACCTCGTCCGCACGAAGAGTTGCTAGTATTGGTGCTGTGCCATTGAGGCGTGCGGCTTCTCGAGGCACCACCTCATTGTCACATCAATGCGCACTGCCCTGTCTACGCAATGTGGTCCGCCCTGTCCGCCTTTTAGCAAGACGTTGGCATAATGAGATGAAGTGAACAACAAGAAAAGACACAAATCGACATTGAGTTGTGTGTGTGTCCTTCCCCATTCCACGAGTAGCAGGGCTAATCACTGGGATAATATGGCCAACATTTTGCAACAAACGCAGAGAAGGACTCGTGGATTTACAGCATGAGCGAATGAGAGATTGATTGAGTGAGTGAGTGAGTGAAGCAAGGGTGGACCGCACAAGTGCCATGGTTACTCGCATCGTGACTTTGGCTTGAGAAAGGCAGAAATGCTTTGCCATTAGATGAGGTGGGTGTCTACTGCTGCTACTGCGAAGTACCAAGTGGACAACGGTGTGGATGATGCCATTGTCGTTGCAAGCAATCACTGTGACGCGAGGACTGTGTGGTGTCTCACCACCTCCCACCTTCGCATTATTTGTCGGTGGAAAGGCATTATGTGACAGACGTGTTGATGGCGTGACTGCCGAAGGGGTAGACGACCACGACCACGACCACGACGACGAGACAACCAATGCGCGAACACGTCAATGAGGTCAGCCAAATGACTGTCCTCGCCCTCGCCCTCTTCCTCCCTACCTCCCTCCCTCCCTCCCTCTAACTGCAGCTCTATCAACCTCGACGTCTGCGTCACACAGTCATTCTACGCTTCCGACCTTCCCGACAATGCTGCGTTTCGGTTATCTCTACTCCCTTCACTTACCAACATTCATTCCTCACCATCTCCACGTATCCTCACTTCATTTCAATAGCCCTCACCTGTACTTTTCTCATGCCACTAACCAACATGCACTTTCGTTGACATTTAGGACGAGGATGATACTCTACATCGCAAAATCAACCAACTGCCACCCGAATTGGCACCACAAATATGTCACTTCCTGAATGTTCCCAACTTCATAAACGTGTGCAAGGCAATACCGCATTGGAGATGGATACTACGAAGTCGTCGTTAGCGTGAGGCACTCAATCACTACATCAGTGGATGAAAGTGGCTCGACAAGAATCTGTGCAAAATGCTCTTTCCACGACCCTCGTCAGACACGTATCGAGACGCAGTTGCGGCAGTGCAGTATCACATGGCGGAGGTGGATTCACTTCAACGATTCCTCTCACAACGTGGTCACCACATTATCAAGCCGACAGTACATTGGTGTCTGCCGCCTATTGCGGACAATGTGTACACAGCCCTCGACACAGATAAGGGAGGATTTTGGGATTATCCTCGCATGTTTGGATTCAACTTCACTCTCGCCACTGGCAGTTTATTGGAAGGAAGCCCCTTCGTTATGGCCCACAACTTTACACTAAATGGTTCCTGGGTTGAATATTACCCGACAAGAGGCGAATTTATGCCTAAAGTGCGCATTTTAAAAGAGGACTTTATTGATTACCTCCGTCACCAGGATTGTTTTATCTACATACTGGAAAGGGATTTTGACTTGATTGACAACCTCATTAGCTTTCTTGACATTATAAAACCGCATCAAGTACTAGTCATTGCAGTTTTGACAGACGACGTGTATGATGCGGAAGAAGACATGCAGGTGCTCTCCGCTTTCGTGGACAGTATGGAGGACATTGAGAATAGTCCACTGGCCACCACGAGTGTAAACTTGTGCCTTCGTTGCTGCAAGTGCTTCGAACCCGACCACTGAAACACAATGGAGTTGTTGGAGTTTGCGTGCTACGATTGGAGTTTGAGGAGGAGTGCTGACAGCACCACGTCGTCATCTGCGTGGGAGCCACCAGACGAAGGACGTGAATTGCTCGTGCATCGTGAAACACCACCACCACCTCCGTCTCCACCTCCACCACCTGCACATATCGAATAGGCTGATTCGGATGGTTGAATGGAGGAATAAAGAAAGAGTCTTGTGAGACGAGTGGAGAGAGGATGTAATGATGGAGTGTACTTTCCTACTGCGTGGGAGAGTGTGGCAGTGCAGGTTGGTTTGCGATGCAGAATGTTTTGTGGGAGAGCAGGAGGGTGAAGTGTTAAGAGTGGAAGAGGGCGGCGTGTGATTGAGCACGGACTGTAGTCTCAGTGGCTGACGTGGTTATGGGTTGTGGAATGCGAAGAGGAAAGGCGATGTGAAAAGACAGTGATGGTGGCCCTGTGACGGGACGAAGTGACTGGTACGTGTAGGTGGGTGGATGGATGAATGACTGCGTTAGAGAATGCAGAAAAATAGCTGAAAGCACTGAGGCATGCGTAGATGTTTGGAGGGAGACGCAGCCCATGTACACGAAATCACAACGTGTACAATCACACTGGGTCGTCGGCTTGGAGCTGGGCTACTTTGCATCAATCATGGTGTCTGATCTCCGACGAACTCGGTCTGCCCTGCAATCCGACACTTTTGCCTCCTCAGGCCAACTTTGTTCACATGAACTACTACCGCCCTCCGCTTCACTGTTGTATGCTACACCAACCTCTCCTCACATGACACACCGAAGCCACTCCTCTACCGATAAGACACTTCTCACTGCATCATTTTACGCGGATAAGGCTAAAGTTAGTGAGGAAATGTAATTCACCAATGAGATTGAGTAAATACGAAGCACACATAATATGCTGTAATGGTTTGAATAAGTTGCTGCGTAAGATAATGAAAGACCTAGTTTATTCAGCGAAATTTAAGTGATTAATCGGAACTTCAAATCCCATGGATACGATTTGAGTCTCACCCACAAGACACGAAGTTCTCTGTGTAAAAAATTGCAGGTGATGACTCTCGGTTTATAACATGGAAGCAAGCGCATAGAGACGAATTCGAACAATTTCGAATGGGCGAATGAGGAGTTGTTGCCAGGAACAGAGTCGAGAGGATAAGGGAAAGGAAGACAATGTGTGCTGAAGCAATGAACCAATAAGTGATGACAGTGCTTCGCATTGAAGAGTGCAGTAGGAGAAGGATACGCAGAGAGTAATAAGGCGTAAAATGAAGGAAAGTCAACATTGAACTCTATCACAAGGGATCCTTAGAAGCGAACATACGTCCAATCGCTGGAAGATCCATGCAAAAGTCGTCAGGGAAAAATTAATCCAATGGAATCGGATATGGCAAAGGCAACGGACGTAGACACCGTTTAAATTAGAGTTTCACAAGGATAGAATTGACAGATATTCCGTCCTGTAGAGAAGGACTCAGCATTGCTAAAATTAGGTAGACGGTGACGGTAAAAAGTGGATCCTGTTGACAAGCGCGCCAATTTCCATTCTCAGGTACGCAGCCTCTGCCAGCAATTCATTACCCTGTGTCAGTGTCTCAGTTAGTGCAAAACCCAACAATGTGCTGCAAGTGTATAAATATGCTATTGGACAAGCAAGCGAATGGCAAAATTTGCCTCGCAAAACGCGAGTGTGCAATTTGTACAAAGCACCTCTACTTTAAAGTCAAAATCAGCTGCTTTCGGCAAGCCAATGGCAAGTGCTGTGCACACACACACACGACTGCACTAATGCGATTGATAGAAGGTGAAGTGTGCTTGCAAAGCCATATGCGTTCGTCGACTTAGGAGTGGGGCTACTTTGCATGCCTTAAATGTCTGCTCTGGTGGACTTGATCCGCCATGCGACCCAACACTTTTGCCTCCTTAACCTAACTTTACTTACCACACCATCCACCTTTTGTTGTGTCATCAGTAGGTGCTACGCTGACCTCTTCTCGCAGAACACGCCAAACCTACCCCACCACTTGTTAGTCTCTGCGGTGCTGGAGATCATGGTCATGGAGAATGAATGCTGCCGTCAGTATTAGCTTCTTTTACGACGGTGCTGTGTGGTTAGCTGTACATCTAGCGTCTGTGCTGACTCTCATTTATTCATCGCGCCATTCTGCATCCATGGTAATGGCTTCGCACATTCCGTTTTTGGGTTCTTCTGATAAGGGAATGCTTCCCGCCTCATTGCCTTGTTTGGAGGCATGAGAGAGGGAGAGAATGGCGATCAATGGAAAGGAAGGGAAAACGAGGTGCCTGTGTAGTAGTTTGAAGGCAACTGAATTAAGAAATAGTTGAACGCCTATGACCATCAGTTAAACACAAATGAAGGAGGGATCCATTGTTTATTGTTTGGAGTGGGCAAATCCGTGTGGTGACCTTGAACCCATGTATTTTGGCATATGAGCTACACGTGACTGTTCTATGTGGTTAGTGAGGAAGATGCCGTGTGGCTCAATGACTGTGATTTCAAATTCAAGGCATTGTAACGGATAGTTGTTGGCGACGTGTAAAAGTAAAGCAGTTCTTGTGGCATGACATTGTTCTCGCACCTTTGATGTGGCGAGGTGGTCGACACATGTTTTACGGAATGGAGCAGCGTTGTTGGCAAAACTGTACCCAATTCATCTAACTCTCTTTTCTTTCATCACTCAGTACAACCTAATGCTGCGTTCAAAGCTGCATGATCTATCTCACCAAGAGGCGATGCTAAAGTCGCGTAAGGAGCAGTTAGAGGAAGTGAAGTCATCGACGTCAGTAGTCGTCGCCATTCACACTAAGATCCGTAGAGCTGGCGCTCAGTCATGCCGCCTTAGGAAAGATAAGGTTTCAAATCAGTATGATTGGCAAATGAGTTTAACAAATATTTGATGTGTTCCGGTGGTGCTAATTTAGTGACAATGCACCGCATCGTGGTGGTTATTACAACTAGTTTGAGGCTTGTTAAGGGCTGCGTGAATTGTAGCCGAATTGCGCTGGATCGCAGTTCGCACCATGATCATGCACAATTCGAAATGGATTCCCAGTTGCAATGCCAGTCGTGCTGTTTACTAAGTCGTGCATCCCACCTCCTACGGCGTAACTAGCGACATCATTTATTCTTACTACAAGGAAATGAGTAGTGGGCGTGAATGACTCGAACTAGTTGCCATGAAGGAGCTCTCCAACTGTCGCTTGAAGTAGATGAATGGGAATGAGTAGGTGGGTGGTTGGGTGAGTGGGAGAGTGGACGGATGGGTGAATGGAGAGTAAGTGGACTGGGATCTACTCTTCGCAATCCTGACGCCACTTGCTATTGCTTTCAACTATGCTTGCAGTGGGCAAAAGCATGCATGCACAAACTGTCACATTCCCACTTGCATAAAAAGAGGATCTGCCTCACGAATATTCAGTCTACAACGCAATCATAACCACGCGGCTACATTGCTGAATGCGTGCGACTACTGTGCATGCATGCTGGCAATGCAGAAGTATTTGCACCACTATCAATCTGATGTGTTGAACCGGTGGTCGATTATTCTTCATAAAAGACACACTCTTTCATGCAAGACTCAACCACTTGCTTACTTATCTGGACTTTGGCGTGGTAAGCATTCTGTTGACGGATTAGTGCATTTGTATATGATGACAGCAATTCAGATAACGAGATTGCATGGGGATATTAACAAAATCACTGCCCGTATGCGGTGTGCAGCAGTATTTGCACGATTGATTTGGGTCCCATGAGCAAAAGCTACAAAGCGTCTTTCTCACAAAGATTTGTAAATCACTGGAAACTGGTTGTTCACTTGCCACTGGTAACATTTTCCTAAATATTAGGGCCATGCGAAAGGTCCATAAGTCATCTCCTTCACTTTAATTGACCATCTGCGATTCGGGTGCTACATCCGACTGTCATTCGAAATTACGTGTTATTGAGGCCGAATTGTCGGTGTTAAGCAGATGAGTTAAGAGGTGGGGAAATAGAACACTAACTGATCATTGAAGTTGGCAGGAAGGGGTTGTGATCATTCACTTGCTCACATTTTTGGGATTAGATCTTACCAGGGACTAAATATTTAAAAAGACGACAGGAGCATGTACAGGTGGTTAGGGGATCTGCGAGTGTGGTTACACAAACATAAAATTGGAACTCAATATGTGTTTATCCTAGTCGCTATGATATGCGATAAAGTTGCTTAAGTAGAATCTCTAGACACAGTTTTACGTCGGTCGGTCAATCATCCTAACCGGTTGCTAGTAAGACCACTGAATGTTACAGTGATTGCAGTCCCATAAGTTGGTGACGCGTTCATAATGCTACACTTTACCATGAATAACGTGAGTGCGTAATGTGTGCAAAATAGTCCAATGTGTAGGCCAATTTCGTCTTTTGCATTCACAAGCACACTTCCACTTAGACGTCAAAGACTGCTGCAATCAGCAAGCCAATGGCAACTGCTGTGCACACACACACACAGGATCACATTGCTGACAGCGATGGAAGTTGGTGCTCATTTTTGAGGCCACGTGCGAACGTCGGCATAGGGGATGGGCTTTTTGTGCACATTGTCTGATCTCGTGGACTGTACACTCCCCGCGACCCGACACTTTTACCTCCTCACCTTAATATTCTTCAACGCTTCACTATTGGGTGCTACGCTGAATTCTTCCCTTTGGACACAATAACTCCACACCATCACTCGTTTGTCGTTGTCGTCATGGTTGTAATGATAAGTAGGTAGGTTTCTCTGTTGCATCAATGCGTAAAACGCTTACAACTTCAAACGAATATAATTGCCAAATGAGATTATTGCTTTGTTGAACCTCCTCAGTTGTGCTAATTTGGCCGCACTTCATTTTATGTTGTAGTCATTGCAACTAGTTTCCGGTTCCCTTGAGTCTACGCCAAACTCGGTGCTCTTCTGTGTTCGTGGAAGAGGATTTGCATCCCACGGAAGAATTAACTGTACACTGCTATGCCATAGCAACCACTGCACACCTAAGCAAATTTGCAGCACTACGTGTGCATCTGCGCCAACAAATTACCCAACCAACTTCCACATACGTGCATGCAAACTGTTGACAGCCAAAATACCAAATAAAATGAGTTGAGTGCAGCTTTATTCAAATAATCCAAACTGGTGCAGCGCGTCACTTCACTTCTAGCATTAAAACGTGTAAAGAGCGTTTGGAGATAGAAACTTAGTTATCAACCAGTTAGTCGTGGTTGATGATGAATGGTGTGCCTAATGGGGAAGACAGTATGCTTAGCACGTGAGTGGATTGAGATCAGTCAATGTGGTTTTAATTGGGAAACATGTAAAGCGAAATGTGTCATCTTGGTGGGATGCAAAACAGTCGCAAGCAATGACGTCCCAATAATATTCAGATGCGCTTGTGATCGCGTCGCAGGCTGAGTAGTCGTGAGGGAGGTCAAATCAACGTGTAAGAGGAAATACAGCATTTCTCTCATGCTCACTACGGCTTGATGCAGAATGAAGGGAGGCAAGGGCAAAGAGACAGTGCTTACGCTGAGCTAAGCCAATATAACCTGAGTCGCTCCAAATCGCACTACTTCAACTCACACTTCTCCATGCTACCTCCCTCTATCCTTAAACAGCGAGAAGTGTTGCAGACTGTCGAGAAAAGTAGGTCATCCTGTCTAGCTGTCTGACAATGCAACCAACGCTGCTGCCCAGCTTGCTGAATGGGAGCAGTGGAGAGTAGTTGGTGCTAGTTATGTGAGCGTCAACGCCTTTATTCATCGTTTCCTTCCTCTTCTTTCGCCCTCTTTCCAAACCCTACTTTTTAATTCTCCGATTGTATGGCTGTCAGTCAGCCCCACCATCACTCATCCTTGCATCTGTGTCTTTTTTCTGACACTGCTTCTCCAACTTCTTGATTGCTGAGTGTGGACACATATCCGCATAAATTAAAACAAACAACAATGAACGGTGCAACTGCAACGAGGAGGTAAAAGACCTTCGCATAAAGTGAGCAACACCTGATTTTCCATTTTTACAAGTTGCGTACACAAGGTGGGTATGCCATGAAAATGCAACCGGTAGAATCGTCAACCTCATTTTAGGGTAAGCACCTGTAATAATTCCTATTGAAGCGGTTACGAGTACCTTGGTAGCGCCATATTCGTTTCCAAGCCGAGAGGTTGGACAAGTGTTTTCTGACAACAACAGATGTAAACAAAGAGTCCCTCAGTGCCCTTGCTTTGCGTTGGCTTCGAGCGCATACTTTTGTTAGTAAAGTATCCTAGTTAGCGTCCATAGTCGCCAAATCCTCTTTTTTCATCACAAGGTATCCTCTTCCAACTATCCTCATGAATGCTATCACTCGACACATTTGTCTTCTCACTTCTTTTACGGTCAAAAGCATGCCGCCATTACAAAATCTGCCTATCACGAAGTTCATTTATTGTCGCTCCCAAACTCGTCTCGAGCTGCAAGGATAGGATTTGTCTCAGTCTAATTTATGCAAATCGCGGGCATTTTAAGCTTAATGGAGCACGTTTCGACGACTCCTTCATCAATTTGTTTGCATCCTACTTATTAAACGTAGTATTGCTATCTCTTTGGAAAGAATTGAATGCACCTTTTGTCAACCATCATCTTTATTCTTGAATAAGGCCTCCTTTCTCATGTTCCACCCATCACAGGGGCTTACAGTAGATGAATCCGTTGTTAATGAGATGTCTTTCTCATTGCAGTCTTGCCTCGTATCCTCTCACTGTAGCAAAGTCAGTGATCACAGCGGCGGTTGGTCATTCTCTGGGTAAATAGCACCACCATGTCGCTCCCTTTCAACTGCATTGCCATGCCGTATTGGATATTCGGTGCCGAAGAAGAAGGTTTACTACGATTTGATTCTGAGTCCTTTGATTTAGCTGGTGCTCAGCAATATGACAATTCTCTAGCCGTGTACACGCAAAATAAGGAATGTTTAACGTGCTTATTAAAACACCTGAAATCGTCTACCAACGGACGCTCCGACGACTCCTCTTCTCTAACCACTTACAAATTCATAGGTAGCAGATGCCAACACCTTCTGGTTAAGCCTCACTAAACTCAGTCTGCCTGCAAAATATGTGCATATTCAGTTGAAAGTTGAGGTACGGATCTCGCTCATCGGTACGATTTCGTCTCAAAAATATCCATCTCTCATGCTCACTTATAGCAGTAATCGAATCTAAGATTCCTGATTGCCGCTACAGGGTGGACCACAGAATATGGTCTTATAAAATCAGTGCCTACTCAATTTGTGTCTCCTCTCCATGAATTCATCAACATTGTTAGCCTCTCAAATACATGCCAAAATGCTAGCTGCAGTATGGTTAAGCGCCGATATCAACTAGGTCATTTTACTCGCAACTAAGCACAAATTTGCCCCAAACCTTGCGAACTAACCACCCGCATTACCAATTCAGAAGTGATGAGTGCAGATAGTAATCCACTTCTCATGACTTAGCAAACATGTTGACCTAAAAAAAGACCAGACAAGTTGGCCAACTTACAGATTCCCTAAGGCACTTCAAAGAAATCACATCACAACCGTTGACCACATAAGTGATTGCATCAATTGCGTTGTCTCCTCGTCCGCACATGACCGCCAAATCTGTCAATCTCATGCCCTTTGGAGATCACATCATAACAGCCCTACTGTACCGGTTCAGCAAATCGATCAACTAATTTGCGTTGGTGTTGGTTAATGCACCATAGCCGCCAATTCGTTGGCACGGCAGCCAGTGGAGAGCTATCGAGGCTTCCACAACTCTGCAGATACTTGGCGAGACACTCACAATTACTTGGCTTACCTCTTCTCCGATCCATAAGGACCACAATAATCATTCCTTCATACATCGAAGTGCTTCAATACGCTGAACTTAAAATCCGGAAACTGACACATAAAAGTGGTGGAAATAGATGGGAAGAAGACAGCTTATGCATTCCAGACAATAGATTTGGACCCTGTACCTTCCAACGTCCAATGCGGACAGCGCTAATTAGACTTTTGCAAAACACCACACAATCCACTCGATGACATTTTTGGCTTTAATAAAGACATCCGAGAGCACAGCGCCAATCTGAGATCGGTGCTGGATCATCTGCGAGACGCAGACAGACAGTATACTCAAATTACTGTCGTTATCGTCTGCTTTGGGGCATGCAGTCTCGTCGGATGGGATGGCGGTCACCGGACACATTAAAAAACAAGCAGGAACTTGGCCAGCACAAACAAATTAGACGGTGCCTCACAGCATTCTCAGTATGGCAAAGCACTGTAGGCGTTTCGTTAAGGACTTTGCTGAAATTGCCAGTCCATGCATAAAATAGCTAAGAAGTAGGTGAAAAGAATTTCAAGCAGAAGTATGAACATGAGGTCCCATCTTTGATTACTGCGTTTCTAATCCTCAAACAATGCAATGTCATATACGCGTCGTTCTTGCACAACATTCAGACTAGACGATATGAAAAGAACCTGCGTGCTAGCATTAGTGCTGGGTAGGTGGTTGCAACACGTTGCAAGCGTTCCATCAAATCTATCACTCAGTAAGTGAATATGTGCTTGCAAAACCAACGCTGCTCATGTGGATGATGTGGGTGAAGTCAACGCCAGAAGAAGCAGCATATTCAACTAAGGTCAGACACGGGTGCTCTTTAGCATAGATCGCATGCTACGTGAAGGAACGTACATGATGCCAGTTGAATTCACAACGTCCATTGCAAGGCCAAATGCGTTGAGGTCCTGGTTCTGGATCTTTCGATGCTACCAAACTCATTGTTGCCTTGATTACCAAGAATAACGCCATAGAGATGTCTGATGTGGTTATGTAAGAGATGTTGAAAATGACGCTGACAGACCAGCTTGCGAGGCCGGTTCGGCGGAGGGACAAGCAGATATTGCCTCCTTACTTCTAGCTGTGAGTGATATAAGTTCGTTCTGATGCCACCAATGGGACGCAGTGCGTCATGTCGAAGTGATCACGTCTCGTTCGTGACCACTTGGCTCGTCCCTGCGGAGGAGATTCACTGACGTCACATCATCTTCACCATAAAGCGTCATTTGCGTGATTCTAATGCCTTTAGAGGTCTTCAATTTCGTCACACTAAGTGCTTAATCAGGTTACCGCTATGCTGTTTTGGCGGTTCATTTGGGTGGGAATCTGCGTACATTTGAGTGCAGCAAAACAGATAACGATATTTACCTTCCTCGCGATCCCAGTTATGATGTGTACGGCCCTCATCGATCATTAACAGACTCATCCATTCATCCATTCTGTCTCCATCCATCCGCTCATCCATCTCTCTAACTTATCATTTTATTTGTTCTTAATTTAGTCAATAGTTTCTCCTTCTTTAACCATCTTTCACCACCACAAATATCATGACATACTAATCATGAATACACTTTATTTACCCACATATGCAGTCTTTGATTATGCAATACGACCGTTGCCAGTACCTAATGAGGTCTCATCTTTACTACTCCACCGCACCAGTACTTCTAGCTACCTTAACTATACACTGACCCAGCGCTCCCCACCCCATCTCACCTTGCTTACACTATCGCATCATATCTACTTCTTAGTAGCTGCATAGCGACGTCTCGTATGCTTCCGCTTTTGCAGCCCTTTGACTTGTTGTTAGATGGTGATTGACTCAAGAAGTTAGGCCTACGACAGGACCAAGATAACAACCGCATTTCATTTAATTGAAAACACAGCTAAACGGAGATTTGCACACAGCGACACAAAACTCATAGCAAAGAGGCTTACCAAGGCTCATTTTTGCCAAAGATTTTGTACTTTTCAACGTCAAACGCAAAAATTATTAGTTCTTGCACATCTCTCAGGCAACACCATAAAGGCAGTGATTGAATTACATTACTGAATTCGCATTTATACCTGGCATCTATGCCAAAGAAATCAGGTTGCATTTGTTGATGCAGATGCTGATGACGACAACGACGACGATGTTGTTCCTTCACGAAACAGGAGTTCTTCATTCATGGGTGTGTCTATGGTGCATTGATGGTTTGATTAGAAGCGCTCAGGGCGTTTTTCTTTTCCAACAGTAAAACGAGGCTTCTGACGATGTCTCAAGACCAATACTTGGTGAATCAAGCGCCGTTGAATGTGAAACTTTGCTTTAAAATTATAGTTAGATTATGTTTGGGTTTCTTAAAGGCTAGTGCTGTTTGTGAGGAAAAGTTTGACTTAGAGGCCGTTGGTGTGGAAGTAAATCAGCAGAGCTTTTGCTATTAGTTTGGGGCAGTTCAAGTCCTCTCTTGGCAAACGCAACATCTCGATAAAAAGAGGTTTAAGCATTTGAAAATGTTCGGCATCTGACCAGTTTAATCCATACTGGACGACGGGTGGTAAATGCAACAATGTCCCACTGATCGCCTAACAATTGATAGGGTTAGTACAAGTGTGCGCTTCGAGCATTTGTCGCATGCATCTCGCTGTTGAGAAAAGAAGTTATCAAGGCAAGCGGTGCAGGTGTGTGTGTGTGTGTAAGTGTGATTGTGGACATGTGTGTGCATCATCAGGAAACCATGTGAAGGCCATTGCGTATGCATCGTCTAATGCTTAGTTCTTACAGCATCATCAGCGTAAACACTTGCCCTAGTGTTGCGCAAGTAACTGAGAAACCTGTGTGGAAAAAGATGTTCGACAGCCTGAACAAGAGATCCTGGTCGCTTTCTCTGATCCTAGACAGACTTGCTTTCCGACAAACCTGCGTCATTCGCAGCAGCTTCAAAATAGCTTAATGATGAAGGCCAATGAGCTATCATAGCTGCGCATGAATGAAATCACCCTGACGAATGCTGAGTCCTTAATACCCGTGCTTCATAACCATCAGTCGCGCACACGCCGACCACGCCTATTTTATAACTCATCACATCGGGCACCAGAGGCATTTACCTGTCAGCCTGTTGCCTTCCACGGGATTCGGGAGATACGCGTACACAACATTATGATATAGCAGTTGTCCATGCACCTTGCAAAAGGCGGCGGTCCAGTATGTAACAAAGTAGCAAATTACTTCGATGAGAAAGCATGCCAAGTGTTGATCTTAGATTCTTCATAAAAGACATTGAAGGATTTTGCCATTAGACAATATAAGGGATAAATAATTAACCCCTTGGACTATTAAGGTTCAAAATCTTTGTCATTATATTTAGCGATATCAATAGAAGAAATTACTGGCGCCGTCTAAGGCACTAGATGTGCATCTGCATTCGCACTTTCTGCAAATGAACAGTTGCGGATAAATGTGAAAACATTTTAAGAGGATAGACTATTCCCAATGTTTTGCGAAAGTTGGTTATACAATGACCACAGGCACATAAAGGGGAGTGGAAATGATGGACTTTTGATGTATCACTTGGTTTATTAAGACTCAGCTACAGCATTTCATACCACTAAATGTTACCGAAGCTATCAATTCTTGCGCTAACTTCGACACGTGCCAACGCTTCGAAATCACCTGCAAGAACATAGGCAGCCTCCTCAAATATCCATTTCCAGTGAAAAATCAATCTCTTTGCTCAGTTAAAACGCAAACGGTTTTCTATCTTGCAGTCAGACTGGTATTGAGGCTTTAAATAGGGACCACTTTACAAAAGCATTATGAATACGCTTCCCACTTCTACAGATGGTTATAAACATTGTTACTTAAGCATTTTAAGTAGAAGCACTTTTGACAGGAAATGAATCCGGAAATAGTTGACCATTGCGAATTGACGCCTTTCGCATTTGCGTATTTGACCAGCCGCGTTTAGAGAATCGCACAACCGAGAGCCTTCAACCATGATGAAAATGATGGCGGTTTGCCAAAATAAATAAGAAGGACGAGGGTGATTAACTTTGCATGCATCAAACACGTCTTCCTAATTTGATTTGATCCCTAGGTCAATCAGGGCTCCAGAACTGACGTTTAAATTCGTACCCGTAAAAGTGACCTGTAATCTTCGTTAACTAAGGCTATTTCCAGACCACGTTTTGTTTGATGTTGATTGCCAAGTTTTTTGGTCACACTTAAGGTCTCCTGTTTGTCAACTTACCTTGACATCTTCCAATCAAAGTAATGATAAGTGAAACATTTTGCGGTTAAATGAGCATTGTTTGCAATAAAAGTTAGCTATTTCCATTACCTTGAAAAATAATAGAGCGTAAGATAATTTGTAATGCTCAACACGCAAAGCCATGTCCTTTCCAAGGTCAACAAAGGTTACGGCAGCTTGGCGCAAATCCTTGTTGACGTAAAAGTGGATCAAGAGGCTACTTATATGGTCCAATTGCCAAGCCACCGAGCAGAACTGGAATGCTCACAATTCCGAACGACTTTAACTTTAATTATTATTTTATTGCCTCGCATCTCACCACTTCCCCCACACTCTGTTGAAAAACATCCAGAGACAAGGAGAATACAGCACATCTACCTGATTGAGCTGACCACCTTGGAAGTGCAGACACAGAGCGGAAGACAGTAGACGTAGGAGAATACTTTTACCTGCATCTTCTTGATCATGCTACGGAGATGGCGGCACAATCCACGACGAGAGGAGTAGACGTACCGCGCCACAGACACGTTCATAGGCATGCACATAGACTGAAGCAGCAGCTGCACCACCAATATGCACGAAGGTTGGTCGTTAATCTATTCCCTGTGGAACACCTACAATGGTAGAACAATCGAAGCTACATCCAGGTTAGCAGCCACTCTCCCATCGTGTCTCGTCTGATTAGATCACTCGTCATCTGTAAGGAGGCGATCGGAGTCTAGATGTGCACATTGCGTGAACGGTGTTGAGGGGTCTATCTGACAATGCTGGCTAGATAGTGGGCGATCGCAGGAAGGCAGGAGAAGAGACATTGCGACGGGCACACACGGGGGCATTTACGTCCACAGTCATGCATGCACATGCGCTGATCGTGTAGCATTAGCAGCATCACGGGAGGACGCGAGGGACGGCCATGGACCACACTTTTCTTCACACTTTCAGGGGCCCTAAGAAGTCACTGTTGTGGTCTCGCTACTCATATTAGAGCCGCTGATCCTAAGTTTAAGCCAGCCAGCCCCTTTCTTTATTGGGGGCTTTTAGAATGATTTGCATTGAAATCTCCTCCACAGAGCTCTGCTTCTACCTGTGTTGGTGCGTATGCCTGGACACCACCGACGGGGACATTCATTCATCCAACGATTGCTATCGCAACAACAGCATTTGCATCAGCCCTTTTGGGCTGCCCAACTCGGGAATTGGCCAGTGTTAATTTTTTGCATCAGAAACGACTTGGATTTGCGGTTGAACTAACCGGTAAGAAGATTTGGACGCATTGAAAGGTGTGGATTTTATTCTTGCCAGTTGTAATCACGGAGAGAAGGATTCTGGTTCCTCGCTAATGCGAAAGCCTAACTTGGCGTTAGAAAAAGGTGGATGGGTGAGCACTTTTGGTAGACTGTGGCCTACACTTCAAAAAGTCGTTGGATGAGGAAGTGTGGCGATTAGGTGTTGTTCGGAGCGATGGAATCAGTCCTTCTACTCACGTGGTGCATTTTTTTGCCAATGTATAGCATGATAGGCGGCAAATGGTGACTGTTTTGTTAGTTTGTGGGGTTGTTTGTGCCTTGAACGACGTTGGGAGTGTGCTTAATGGGGTAGGGGGTTGCGGTATACTACTTGGGTAGACTGGCGGTGGTCCCTCGTGTTAGTGTTGATTTGTGCTTTGCTGATGGGAGGAGGAAGAGAAGGAGGAGGCATTTCCATCTGACAACTCGTTGTCAATATTCTAGGTGCCTGAAGGACGGGGATTTGGAAAGTTATCGACGGCGCTAGTTCAACCTTTCTATGCTTCGCCTCATCCACAGAGCTCCGCTTCTGCCACTGCAGCTGCTGCTGCTACTGCCACGTATGCGTGGACATCACCGACCGACGATGCGATGGGATGTGGGTGGCTTAACTGCAAGTGCTATGCGCAATAACATCGGCCTGAGTGTTGAACTTGCTCTTAAATAACAAACTCCCTTTTGAGTCCTTTGCTGAATTTTAGTTGAAGATTGTTGGGACTTCTCTGAGCAGTTTTGGAAGGTTGTGGTAGACTATTTTTTGTGGTTGCACAGTCAACAGCGTGGGACCAAAGCTTGACGAGAGGACGACGCGAACGCCGATAGATTGGCAACCACGAAGGCAGCAAACCCTCACAGAGTGGGGTGACGGAGAATGAGACACTTCTTGCAGAAGAGTTCGGCCACTTGATTAAGTTGATGGGATCATGTCAGTTGAGATTTCTATCGAAAGTGATATTGGTTGGTGGGTTGTTAAGACGTAGTCAGTGAATTAGTTGCGAAGGCAAGGAGTTGCGCCACTTGTGACCCTGTTAAGAGATGTCGGTTCCTATGCCATCACCTAATTGCTCGTCCTCCTTCATCATTTGCTTGGATGCATGGAAGTCAAGTGGGCATAAACAGACCGCAGTGGGCTTCTTTTCACCCCATCAACCATGGCTCCTTCCTCGTCATTCATCAAGAATGACTTGAAAGATGTGCTTCAGTTTCCAATCTGGTGCACTTTATGTGTAGCTTACCGGAGGTGAAGACACTTCCAGTGGAAAGTGATCACACGCTGCTTCAGCACTCGCTGCAACATCGGTCTGCAGCAGCTGACAGTGAGTGCGGGCTCTAAGCTGAAAGCATCCGCTAGGACCAAGGTCAGTGAATATACCACACACAATGGCTAGGAACATTGACCCACATTATTGGACCTATTTAATGCCGGCCTCAAATAACTGGCTTGCACGGAATATGGATCACTAGAGGTAGGCATAAGCTCCAGTTAAATTGACAACACACGCACACACTGTTTGCCATCGCCACTGCAAACACATGCTCATGCCCACCTGAGACAATAGAGATGGAGATCACAAGGTAGAACCATGGCATCGGGCATTGGATAACAATAATCCAAAATGACTAGTGAGAGGTCCATTAACCAATCTGAAACCGAGATAGCTTTAGCTTTGCCTAGCTACCCAAGACTCTAGCCTTACCAGTGCGATGCTACTCACGAATGGGTGGACAATTTTCTGGCAACAACAGCAATGAGGCCACGCCACAAAGTAATCCAGCAAGCACCACTCCAGTCGCCGTGAACCCCCTGCTGCCATAGGTAACACCTACGCAAAATACGCCTCATCCGCTTAGCAGCAATCCTTTAATAACCGCACCCAACAGTAGTGCCTGTTTCGCCTAAACAATGACGCTAACTGCATTCAGTTCTTCTAACCAACCGATCTCTCCTCCTCCTCATCATCCTCCTCCTCCTCCTCCTTTTCAATTACCACACAACACAACTGTCCCTCACCACCTTCATTGCTTTAAATACATCGGGTATTCTGGATAGCCATGACTTGGTGATATGAAACACATGCCACGCGTGTAGGTGCAACGTAACAAGAAGAGTGGTCACGGTGCAACGCGTTACAAACGCGTCTTCAGCAGGTTCAATCAACTTGTGAAAATGCAAACGCATTGGTTAACACCATATTCCTCGAGGAGAACAAATCAATTAACCCATCCTGTGCATGCAAGTACCGCAATAAAATCATGGATAGACACACAAAATAACCAGCATCTATGCTCCTACCTTACCTTTCACTTTGGGAGCTCTTCCGCTTCTACTGAAATGGCGCCAAATCGGTGGCCCTTCTCAACCATTCATCCATACATCCATTCATCCACTGTGGACATGCCACAAACTAACGTAATCCACTCTCAACACTGTCCTGAGTCGCGAATAGCAAGGCATTCATTTCCCAACAATCGTTGGCCCATAATCATTAGTAAAACGACCCATTTGAATGAGAAGAGAAGCAAAACAACGCAACACTCAGCCGAATGCACAAGCCAGTCATTCATTTACGAGCTTAACCGACCTTAGTGGCGTGGATATTTGAAATACAAGATGTCGTTAAAAAGCCATCACATTTGCTACAAAATCAGCCAAGTTGTAGCCTCCTGAGGCTCTCTCGAAGGCAAAAGAAGGCAGGTTGATAGGGTAGAATATATATATTCTACGGACAGAGGGAAATAGGCTGCTGGCATGGCCCAGTGGACAGTCCACGCAGCTAGGACAGTACGGCCACCTCTGTGACCTTGACCTATACCGGTGGTTCCAATAAACAAAGCGCTACAAAGTTATTCCAAAATGCTTCTTGATACACCACGAAATGTCAACATTGTGGCAAAATACATGTCAAAATGCAATTAAAATTTTCAACTTAACAGCACAATAAAATAAAATGATGTTATTTAAACCACATTTACTTTGCGCTGTTACAACTACTGTAGTGCTTTGTTTGTTAGAACCGCCGGTTTCTGTCAAGGTCACAGAGGTGGCCGTACTGCCCTAGCTGCGTGGGCTGGCCTCCGGGCCATGCCAGCAGCCTATTTCCCTCTGTTCGGTGAATATATGTATTCTACCCTGCCATTTTGCCTTCTTTTGCCTTAAGGGAGCCTCGGGACGCTACACCTACCTATATAGCATCAACGCATAATGGACTGTTAATATTCATTCCCATATCTCTCACTCGTGCGCAATTCGTAAATAGTTTCACTTGTGTGCTTACACCCAAAATTTTTTTGCTTCTTACGAAATTGATAAGGTTTGTGACAATTGTTGCATTATCAAAAACATATTAAAACCAGAAGTTTGTTTGTTTTACCCAACAAACTTTTACCTGGTTGGTTAGATTTGTACGCGGCTGGCGTGGCTGCTGTTTGTTTTGGCAACCGTTGTTTCGGATTAGTGGGCCTTTATTCAGCGTCCGAAGGTGGGAACCTTGTAAACATTTAGTACATTTTTGTTAGTTTTAGTGGTTTTAGATGCATTTAAGTGAGTTCGGCATAATCAGACCGCAAACGAATGCGAACACCGATATATTGCCAACCACAAAGGCAGCAAACCCTCACTGAGTGAGGTGACGGAGAATGAGGCTGTTCTTGCAAAAGAGTTCGGCCACTTGATTAATTTGAAAGTGATATTGGTTGGTGGGTTGTTGACAAGTAGTCAGTGAATTAGTTGCGCCACTTGTGACCCTGTTTGGAGAAGTCAGTTCCTGTGCCATCACCTAGTTGCTCGTCCTCCTTTATCATTTGCTTGGATGGATGGAAGTCAAGTGGGCATAAACAGACCGCAGTGGGCTTCCTTTCATTCCATCAACCATGGCTCCTTCCTCGCCATTCATCAAGAATGACTTAAAAGATGAGCACGTTATGTGGAGGGAGAGAGTTGCCCGGAAACGAAATGTAAGGTGGATTCTGTGGCATCACTGCCATCCTGCCGCCTACTAAGTGCTAATTGAGATAAGGCGTTCGTCTAATGAAGAAAAGAGATGTATTTGAACAAACAAGAAGAAGAACAAAAATAAGAAAGGTGGCATGTATTTGCCAAAGAAGTCAAGAAGCTGTCTGACACAAAGCACTTCAGACGAATGTTCATGTGGAAGCAGAGGAAGTGGGACAGAATGGGCAGGGTGGGTAGTGTGGGCGGAGGGCGAACTCGCAAGCAGTCGCATCTGATGTGACGTTTGGCAAATAGCGACGAATAGTGGAAGTCGCTAGATAAAGCCTAAGGCGTTGACGCACATCCATCAATCACCTGTCAAAGATAAATTATTGCCAGGCCTTCATTTGAGGATTAGGTGAGTACGCTGAGGTAAAGAAATTAAGTGGACTTTTTTCCATTGATTATCCAAGGTGGGCATAATGTGACTCGGTAGGTGTGGAGGCTGCGAGAGAGCAGATATGTATGTACGTATGTACGCTCCCGCTCTACTGGCACCTCCACCTCCTCCTCCTGCCCGTCCTCGTCCCTCTTGGAACGGTCCTTTGTCTCCATCCGTCTTCTCCTCCTTTCAGCGCAAAGGTCCCTTGCCCAATCCACACCTCCACCTCCTCCTCCTTCCTCCCTCCATTCGTACTCATCCGGAAGGTCAGTAACACCGTAGGTCGTGTCTGCGGCGCCGGTATCTCCTTCCGTTTCTGCCGACCGTCGCTGCTGCTGCCGCTGCCGCCTCCGCATCGAATGACTTGGAGGCGAGGCGAAGAATTGCAGTATCTGTTGGAATCTAACCAGCTTCGCATCAGATGCGCCAGTCGAGCTCTCCATCTCCTCCACCTGCTCTACTTGCTGCACTTGCTCTCCGTCCACATGAATATCTGTCTGAAGTGCTTTGTGAGAGACAGCCTGTTGGCGTCTTTGGCAACCTGCATGACAATGAGGTTAGTAGAGGTGTGTGTGGGGGCGAGCACCTACCTCTCCTCGTCGACACTGCTTGCGCCATGTCCACGAGGGTCCACGCGAGAAAGAAAAATCGCAAACGGAAAAACCAAAGTGATCGACAAGCCAAAGTGATATGTAGACCACATTCGATTTGCAAACATTGTTGTGGCGGTTTGTTTGAGTGTGGGACACGATCAATAGATTCAATCAACAGCCTCATGATAATTATTACTGGCACGACTGGAAAGATGTACTGCTTTGTGGTGTAGGTGAGGTGTAGGTGCGTTGAATGTGCTTGTGGAAGTGATAGCAACCACCCACAACGATGAGACTGTACTATCGCCTCATAATGCCAGTGAGCTAGAAATGCGGATGGAATGCGAGTGGAATAAAAGTGTTACTTGAATGACTTTAGTAGTGGGTTTCTGTTGCTGCGTGTGATGGGAAGACGGGTGTGAGTGCTGAAGGGATTTATGCAGCACATCCAGTATGTGCATTTTCGATGGTGGTAAGGAAAGAACCACGCGGGTGGGACAGCAGGCTTGCATTTTAAAGAAGAGGAGGTAGGGGAGAGGAGGGACGGAGGGAAGGAAGGGAGAAAGAAGTGGATAGATGTGTCACACATGCAAGACGGTGGTGGGTAGCCGTATGGTCGAGTGAGAAAATGGTGAAAGTAGTCCTCGTTGGATTTAAGATGGTGCATTTGAAGGAGTAAATTCTACTTTGAGTCATTGCCTTTTTGGTAGGGCTGTCTTTTAGATGAGTCTACATATCTGCCATAAGGTGTTGCATCCAGTCGCCATAATCGTGCAAATACGTGGGGTTCTCATTGACATGAGAGTCATTATTATGCGCCCTGTAAGGAATTATATACTTCCGATAAGTAAAATAAATTCTTTTCAAATTGATTAATTGAGCAATGGCTTTTCAAGCAGAGTCATTGAACGAAAGGATTTGCAGTGGGTAGGGGCCACAATTGTACTATTGCCGCCAATGCTACTGTTGCTGCTGCCGCTGCTGTTCCTAGTAGTAATACAAGCACTTCCGTTATTATTATCGCTGCTACTATCGGTACTACCCAACTATTGCTGCTGTTGAAACCAGTGGAGGCGCCTTCCTTCCTTCCCTCCTCCCTTCCTTCCCTTCGACTGTGCAGGGTATGTTGATTGATTAGAAGTGGAGTGGAGACATCACGCCTCCACGGAATACTGTCGAGTTTATCAAAAACCTTTCAAGCAATAGAGACTGTTAGTGCTGCATTGTCCTCAACTTCGACCATGTGTTCGTGTGCACTGCAATGCTTGCTGCAATTGTAAACACTCCGATTCCGCTCTCACCTGGACAGTTCAATTTCGAGTCGCTATCATGCAAGCAGTTTTGATGGACAAAAGGAGAGACACAATAATTCCATCGTTTGCTCAGCCTGTGGAAGATTCAAGTTGGTTCACATAAATTACTTGGCCAAATTCATCACCCTCTTTTGCTTATCTTCCTTGGCCTCCATTTATCGCTCACCTCTTCTTCACCTCATTCTATCCATTCGACGCACTATCACGTATACCTCAATGCAGTCGGTCTCCCTACAACTCACGCATCGCGCACGCTCTACGAGGTCAAATGACACATACAGACACACACACGTGTGAGGTGTGGTCACGCGGTCCTCCTCCTCACCCACTCACCCACCCACTCACCCATTTACCCACCCACTTACTTCCACGGGGATGATCTCGCAGGCCAGCCCACGCTCACGTTTCATGATTTAAGGCCAACAACGCCAGCATTACCAAACTCGTACAAAATCTTCACGTTGTGATTTTGTGTACATGGACTGCGTCTCCCTCCCAACATCTGCGTATGCCTCAGTGCATTCAGCTATTTTTCTGCATTCTCTAACGCAGTCATTCATCCATCCACCCACCTACACGTACCAGTCACTTCGTCCCGTCACAGGGCCACCATCACTGTCTTTTCACATCGCCTTTCCTCTTCGCATTCCACAACCCATAACCACGTCAGCCACTGAGACTACAGTCCGTGCTCAATCACACGCCGCCCTCTTCCACTCTTAACACTTCACCCTCCTGCTCTCCCACAAAACATTCTGCATCGCAAACCAACCTGCACTGCCACACTCTCCCACGCAGTAGGAAAGTACACTCCATCATTACATCCTCTCTCCACTCGTCTCACAAGACTCTTTCTTTATTCCTCCATTCAACCATCCGAATCAGCCTATTCGATATGTGCAGGTGGTGGAGGTGGAGACGGAGGTGGTGGTGGTGGTTCACGATGCACGAGCAATTCATGTCCTCCGTCAGGTGGCCACCACGAGAGTAAACTGGCGCCCTCACCTGTGCCGAGGGCTGTGTACACATTGTTCGCAATAGGCGGCAGACAGCAATGTACTGTCGGCTTAATAATGTGGTGACCACGTTGAGAAAGGAATGGTTGAAGTGAATCCACCTCCTCTATGTGATACTGCACTGCCGCAACTGCGTCTCGATACGTGTCTGACGAGGGTCGTGGAAAGAGCATTTTGCACAGATTCTTGTCGAGCCACTTTCATCCACTGATGTAGTGATTGAGTGCCTCACGCTAACGACGACTTCGTAGTATCCATCTCCAATGCGGTATTGCCTTGCACACGTTTATGAAGTTGGGAACATTCAGGAAGTGACATATTTGTGGTGCCAATTCGGGTGGCAGTTGGTTGATTTTGCGATGTAGAGTATCATCCTCGTCCTAAATGTCAACGAAAGTGCATGTTGGTTAGTGGCATGAGAAAAGTACAGGTGAGGGCTATTGAAATGAAGTGAGGATACGTGGAGATGGTGAGGAATGAATGTTGGTAAGTGAAGGGAGTAGAGATAACCGAAACGCAGCATTGTCGGGAAGGTCGGAAGCGTAGAATGACTGCGTGACGCAGACGTCGAGGTTGATAGAGCTGCAGTTAGAGGGAGGGAGGGAGGGAGGTAGGGAGGAAGAGGGCGAGGGCGAGGACAGTCATTTGGCTGACCTCATTGACGTGTTCGCGCATTGGTTGTCTCGTCGTCGTGGTCGTGGTCGTGGTCGTCTACCCCTTCGGCAGTCACGCCATCAACACGTCTGTCGCATAATGCCTTTCCACCGACAAATAATGCGAAGGTGGGAGGTGGTGAGACACAACACAGTCCTCGCGTCACAGTGATTGCTTGCAACGACAATGGCATCATCCACACCGTTGTCCACCTGGTACTTCGCGGTAGTCGTAGTAGTAGTAGACACCCACCTCATCTAATGGCAAAGCATTTCTGCCTTTCTCAAGCCAAAGTCACAATGCGAGTAACGATGGCACTTGTGCGGTCTACCCTTACTTCACTCACTCACTTACTCACTTAATCACTCATGCTGTAAATCCACGAGTCCTTCTCTGCGTTTGTTGCAAAATGTTGGCCATATTATCCCAGTGATTAGCCCTGCTACTCGTGGAATGGGGAAGGACACACACACAACTCAATGTCGATTTGTGTCTTTTCTTGTTGTTCACTTCATCTCATTATGCCAATGTCTTGCTAAAAGGCGGACAGAGCGGACCCCTTGGCGTGGACAGGGCATTGCGCGTTGATGTGACAGTGAGGTGGTGCCTCGAGAAGCCGCACGCCTCAATGGCACAGCACCAATACTAGCAACTCTTCGTGTGGAAGAGGTGAGTGGCTTTGAGGACAGGAGAAGAAGAAGAAGAAGAAGGCGCCGATTTACCGACCTACACAGCGCCTAACACACACCCATTCCTCACACCATTTACGAAGTAGGCGGACATTGTTCTCTTCCCGCAGTTGTGTGGCAACGTGGTGCCACTGTGTGGAGGACGATGTCGTAGACCTCATCTCAACTGCCCCTCCACGTGGCATTGTCCACGCCAATTTTCTGCCCATAGATCAGTTAAGCACAAGAGTATTCTACCCTGTGTGTGCGTGCGTGTGTATGGGTGTTTTAAGACGATGGAAAGGAAGCCTTAATCTTTAACCCACATGTAGCGATGAGAGTGTGAAATGTCAACATTGGGCATTATTATGATTGAGGAGTCTAGCCACATTTGCCGCAGCGCGTGGAGCCGCCAATGCAGTGAGGAGCATTGCTGATTTGAGAAAGGAAAGCTAATCGGAGCACATCGCACGCCACATCACACAGGCTTGCGTGCATTGCATTGCATTGCCATCACCACGTGTTCCAACGTGTTGTGGGGCAGTAAATTTGCTTCCCCTGTCCTCCTCCTCCTCCTCATGAATTGGTTAATGCAATTTGACGCATTGCATTCGATATCCAGGCCACGGAAATTACGTCAGATGACCTTGAAGGTGGCAATTCTCGATCATTTTACACGAATAGTGCACCCAGTGTCCTTAAAGGAGGGGAAAATCGTATAGAGGCCAAGGTATGACGTCAGGTGACCTAGGGATTGTCAATTATCGATCACAGCAGAAATATCCCTAGTGACCTTGAAGGGGGCAGAAATGGATATCGAGGTCACGGAAATAAAGTCAGATGACCTTGGAGGTGGCGACTATCGATCATTTCACTCGAGGTGTGCACTTAGTGACCTTAAAGTAGGGACTAAATCGATATTCGGGGCACGAAAATGACGTCACATGACCCTGGGGCTAGAATTATTGGTCATTTGGCATGAAAACTGCAGTTTGTAATCTGGAAAGGGCCATCATATCGACCAGTGTCTACTGTAATTTAAAATGACGTTATCAGACGGCCCCGGATGTCGATTAACACTGACTTGAAGGTCACGTGATTGGACATTCGGGCTTAGATACCGATTAGTGTCGACTTTAGGGTCAAATGACATCGTAAATTAGCCTTGAATATTGATGAACGTCGACTTCAAGGTAGATTGCTGTCATTAGACAGGCTTGAATATTAATTACGGCCGACTTGAAGGTCACGTCACGGAAGATCCGGGGCTGGATATCGATTAAAGTCGACTGTGGGGCCATTTGACGTCATTAGACTGGCCGTGTATCGATTATCATCGACTTTAAGGTCGAATGATGCCCTTACTAGGCCCTGGATATCGGTGAACGTCGACTTCAAGGTTGAATGGCGTCATCAGACGGGCCTGGATGTCAACGTCGATTTGTTGACCACCTTGTTTTTATTATTTATCATTTTCTTGATTACATAATTATGTATTTGTTTATTTATCTGGATCTTGTTTATTTAGAACTGGCTGGGTCCTTTTTATTTATTAACTATTCATTGCTTAATTTTAAACATTATTTATTATTGTATGCAGTCATCTCATTGTTAGTAATTTATAATGTAACATTTATCAATTGGTTGCTCATTTATATTCAGTATTTATTATTTTATTCGACATTTATTTATTATTTATCACGCATTGGTTCGTTATTTACTATTACCTACTAATTGTTGATCTATTAGTATGTTGCTATTGTTTATTGGCGTTTTCACTAGTCTACCACGATTCTAATCCCGCTTGCCTATTGACGATTTATTGTCAATTATTAATTATTTATTATTTGTCGCCGTCAATTTATTGTTATTTGGCATCAAATAGCACCGGGAATCAATTCCCAGGTTCTTTATTTAACTTATTTCATTCTATTTTTACACTTTTATTTATTTTAATATTAGTATTATTATATTATACTAATAATTGATGTTAGTGTTCACCTATTTTTCAATTATTCATTTACTCATCTTTATTTATTCTCCCATTATTATTGTTCTTTATTTTTTAAATTACTTTTTATTGTCCATTAATTATTCATTGTTTTATTATTTTTTATTTGCCATTAGTTGGCACTAGGCTGGTGATTACGACCAGGTCGGTGTAGAAGGCTGGCAGCTGCGCAGACCCTCCATTGGCCAGCGTCAAGGTCACTTGGGGGCCTTCTCGACGCAAACGGACGACGGTATTGGCTGGCTCTGGCGTTGCAGACCAACTGGGAAGACCGAGTCGCCCCGCTCCTATTGGCAACCACCCATGGTCACCACAGCCACAGAGCGAGCGGGCGGACCCTTCCCGTCATCCCCGCCAGTGGTTAAAGCTGCCGCCGTCGCTGCCGCTGCCTACAACAATATATAAATACATATACACACACACATACACACACCTGCTCTCTCGCCGCCTCCACACCTACCACCTCACCTTTCACCCACCTTCTTCACTTAAGCCCATTTCCAATGCACGCCTCTCCTTCCTCCCACTGGCTCATTCAACCTCACCCACACCTTCTTCCACTCTTTCCTCACGCTGCTTTCCAATTTCCTTCTCATTCACCCCCTATTTCCCCCTCTTCTTATACCCTTTCCCTCCTCTTTCCTACTCACTGCCTCCTAGTATAATCCCCAATATCCCCTCCAGTTCCCTCTCCTTCTCCTTCTCCGTCGTGTCGTTCTCCCACCGCCCACCCATGCCGCATGCACCCTTTCGCACGCTGCACTCTACACCTCCTCTCGCGCCCACACACACACACACAGCACAGACGCACGCGCGCGCACGCACCCGCTCCCACCGATGCACCTTCGCCTACCACTACTGTTGCACTCACTCTACCCACTCACCCAACCACCCCCGTCCATCCATCACCACAACTGCTTAATACGCAATCAGCCAACACCACGACCACCACCATCTAAGGCGCCACTACTTACAACTTACCAGTAGACCTACTACTTTGCCTCCCTCCTCTCAGCTACTTATGCGCTGCTAGTAGACCTCTTCCCCCCTCACCTCCCGCCCCACTACTCCAACAACACTCCTTCTCTCCCTCTTTCCTCCTTTTATCCCTTCATTCCAAGTAATGCCTTTTCGCTGATGTGCACTAATTCTACCTCCACTGCACTCTTCCCTTCATTCATTCATTCATTCACGCACTCGCACCCTCCTTTTTCCTTCCCTTTCCCTCTCCCCCTCCCTCTCTCTCTCTCACTATCACTCATTCCTTCATTTCTACTTCCATTGCAGGTGCACTCCCTTCTCATCTCTCAATTCATCTATTACTAGAGAATTCATTCACCAATCACTTTACTGCTCATTACCCCTACTGCTGAGTTGTTTCTCTTTACGTACAAAACTCTCCTAACCACAGTGTAACTCAATCCATTTACCTTGAGGTAGGCCAAATACTGCCAGCGTCACACATGTGTGACACCCGGGTTTCTTTCTTTTAGAACGCACATTGCGCATTTATGAGATGCTTAATTTTGCGCATCCTTACCACTGTTGGGTAAACCGATTCACGGTACGTAGCGACAATCGAAGTGGTTATGTAACCGCAATTGCACCCATTAGCATCACAGCCTTTTGACAACAAGGCCGTACACATGTCAATTTAATGTGCAATTTGGATGTTGACGCAATACATCGGCAAACTATTCAATGCAAAGCCACACCTCCGTTACAAGTAAGCAAGCATGTAGGCTGTCAAAGGGTGTAAAATGCTTTCTCGAAGGCAATGAAGACAAAGGGATGATGTTTGAGATCTACTATAGCCTCTGAATGAAGGTAGGCAAAACTCGTTCCCTCATTCACTTGTCATCCGTTGACCCCACGTGACGTAAATATCAATGATCTATTTCATCACTTAAGTTACATTATGCATTACTATGTGTTCTAGTGGGCTAACACAAGGGTTTGTGTGTTTGGTTTTGTTATTGCCAAGTATGCTCTCTTCTACCGCCATTTTGAAACGCCTTTGAAACAAATGTGTGGTCTGCGAATTGAAATGATTTCGTGAATGTTTAATCACCAATTGGCGATGTGTGGATTCTGGTAGAAATAGCAATAAGAACTGCCGAACTACATCACTGAAACAATGGACAAGTCTCATCAACTCAGCATGACATTCCAACAAATATTTGGATCATCAGGTATTTAACAAGGTGTACAAAAGGCGAATTACTCACGCAGATTTTGTGGAAGTTGAGAAGGAGTCGTGTACCATCCCATTTTCAGTGTCCTGTAAATAGGAAAGCATTTTTGCAGAAACGATCTCAACTGCTCGATTACTTATTCAAAACTCCTTTTACAAAGAACAAATGCATGGATCTAACGACTGTCGCTTCAGTTTTGCGTTGTGCTTCGCTAAAGGGGTAAGAGTTGTTCGTAAACTTGGGTGAAGGTATTGTGTATTTCGGGGTGAGTATCACCTAATACTCTACCGCAGCCCTCTAGTCCTCACTGTAAGCAGCCATAACGAAAGCCTCTCTTATAGAAAAAAAAATATGCACATAACATAATATGGATATAATTTGGCCTCTTTGTTCTTAAAAGTTGATGGTACTTACGATAGCCTTTTAGAAGTGCAGAATTTTAGCGATTGGGTGTAGGGTTCCCTACTTGGCACACAACTTTGCAAAGATTAACTTGTTTTCGCCATAAGTGCGCGCTTTTGGACCCGCACTGGATTCCCTTGCTGGTTCTTCACCGCCATCCTCAACCTGTAACAAAGTAGACCCTTTATGACTGTTGAAATGAAATGCAAGTGAGCTTTTTTCCCCTGGAAGACTTATGCTTACAGTAAACCTTTGGAAATGTTTTATTTGATGGTTGAATTGAATTTCTTGATGTAAAGTGTGCTTGAGTCTTATCAAATAATTTCCTTCTTTAGATTTTTTAATAAAAAACCACGTTTTCGTTGAATTTCGTATTGTGACACAGTGGTAGCCAGCGTGTGTTTCATAGACAGCCCCGTGCATCACCGAAGGTGTGACAACGTGTGGTGACGCACGCACGTGGATGAGACAACGATCGGCAATTCTACCCAACACATCGGTGACTGGGCGAAAATTTAAATGACAATGAGATGGAATGGCAGGAAGAAATTAATACGCTTATCACATTATCTCGTTGTCAATCAAGATGGCCGTCAACAGTAGCAATCTGCGCTTTGCGCTGTACATGGTCTCGAAATGTGTGTGTGTGTGTGTGTGTGTGTAGATAGTAATTCGTACGGAGAGCTTCACTTACACTACGGCTTACTCTCAAGATGCATGAATTACATGAAGGCTTTAATGACAGTCCTAGCCACAAAAGCTTCTGCCTCATCAAAACCTCAGTTATTAGCAAGACCGTGTAGAATCCTCATCACGGAGAAGGGCAAGAGACAAAGCCTTCTGTGAAATTGCTAGAAGTAGGAATCTAACTCGAGGCTGCTGTTAATGTTGAGACAAAAAAGCACCAGCAATGACGTTAAGCAGATCCTCGTAGGTGTGTCGGTTGTATGGGGAATCTATCATGTTAAAATCTTGCCGGTGAAGAGCTGAGTGTCAATGCGATTTCATTTTATTCTGCCCTGAGCTATCTCAAAATCAGTTGGTCTAGATGTGGCTGCATTGTAGAATTAAGGAATTGAGGGGAAATTGAAACGCATCACAGTCTCGCTAAATGAAGTGTTTTACTTGCACAACAGTAATTTCTCTTCTCTTAACCGCCTTAGTATTGCTTTACAATCTTCTTCTTACCTATAATATAGAGCATATGCCTTTTAAAGCCGTTTCAATTCATTTATGATCTGACCTGCTATCAGGGATCATTTCTGCTAACACAATGGCCTTATTTAATGAGGTTCAGTTGGAATGAGGCAACCCATCAGCCTTTTAATTAGCACAATGAGAAGCTTGAAATGTTGGAGGGAGGAGTAAAACACAAAGAAAAATGACCTGACTGTGAAGCTGGACCATAGTGCAATGTAATTTTAAAACATCTCGGGTAAAATTTGCACACCAAAACACTGAAGTCAAACTGGAGTAGCATGAACTGTCTGGAGGCTCTGGATGATCAGTGTCTACATCTAGCAAAACTTGTTGCAAAAAGAAGACCTTCAGTTCGTATAACGCAATGATTTTGCAAATACTTAGTTCTACTAATTTACTACTGATTGCGTTGATTTATTAACGCATTATGCTTTGCTTTAACGTGCAAAATTTTGATCCGTTCCACAGCCTTTTTTTCCTCAGAGATCTCGAAATGACTGACGCTCACGTAGGGGAGAGGGAAGTTGGTGTGCCCTGTCATACTCCCATCTGGGGAATGATGGAACTCTGCACAAGTTTGTTCACAAATTTACTAAAAAAAGCGACGAGGCAGGTCTGTTTTAAGAAGGCACTAAAAACTACATTGGACTTTGGTGAGAATAAAAAGGGCCTAGTAATTCACATGGATTGCCAATTTCCCAAGGCACCCACCATCGTCACTGCTATGAACTGAAGGAGGAACTCGTGAAACTCCTGATGAAGTCATAGCTTGGGGACACTAGCTTTCGCAGGATACTGGTATTTGTGTAAAAATTCTGTGTACACTTTACAATGTCCACGAATATTCCTGAATTCAAAAATTTGAGACTTGCCAAGCGTCAAGACAGCCTTCTGCCTTTGATCGGACTGTGTAGGTGAAAATGTCACAATGAAATGATGAAGAAAGCAGAGAAGTAAAAGGGGCATTTTCTGGATCGGGTTAGCAGCGGTGTCGAAGTCTGGTTATAAAGCGAAAATAAAGCGTTAACGAATGGAAGTCGACAATTCAACGCCAATGCTTCGCTGGCAGTGGGGAAGTGCTGAGATTAAGAGGAGAGAACCCTTTATTCTGCTTATTAATGTCCCTTTCACGTTAACTTATAATGGACGAAGTGCGCCTTAATTTGAAACGTTTCTTAATGCAGCAAATGGAGGTTCAGCATGTCAAGTTAGTTGAAATCGCAAATGAACTGGCAAGGAGAAGGAGCCATATCTGCATTTCTACTCTTATAGAAGAAGGTGAAAGTGCACAAAAATTGCTTTCAAATAACAGGGTTAACTAGGTAAATATTGTTAGGCTCGGCCATGCAAACAATGTTTATACACAATTACTTGGAAACTTAATTAGTTGACGTTACGCCAGTTACTCTGAACCACTTCACATGTTAGGGAGAAACAGACAAAGGGGAAAGGACGTGCCGACAGAGTGAGTCTGTTTAGGCAGTGGCCTTTGCATGCGACAGATAATTTTAATCGTAAAATCCATCAACTGCCACCACGTTCAGAAATAGGAGTGTGAGCATCCAAGTATACGACGCAGGTAGAAACATCATTGCTAATCTGATAAAAGTATTCGAGGAGGCATTCGTGCTTATGGAGAAGAGATGGAAAGCCCATTCAAGACCAATATGGAACTGACTTCAATGTTTGTTAAATGACAACGCTTTTGCAGGTTCAACTATCGCTAAAAGAGTAGACGTTTTCCCGATGGGCCCAGTTCGGGGTTGCCGAGACGGTAATTGTAGGTAAGACTGGAACACGGAGACGGAAGTTCTAAAGACTAGCAAACACACTCTGCCTTCACTCATCTTTATCGCTTTACTCAGCCTAGTGAATATAAGGTGCTACAGGTGAGGGAGAGCTGTAAGCAATTTCTCAGGCCTTTCCGCCATTTATGCTTTGTTAAAATGAGCTGAGTGGATTTGAATAAGCTTCCACTAGGCGACCTACATAGAACCAACATTTGCTTTTTTCGTTTAGTGACAAATGCAGTAAGTTTTGAATAAAGTACTATGTTTGGAATTATGTAATGTATTATGAAAACCTATTGTAGAGTAGAGTAGAGTACTTAGGAAATGATGGATTGCTATAAATACTATAGAAGAGGATGAGACCAAAGGATTGATGAGGCATAAAGCGTTCTAATAAAACTGGGACCTTTAATACAACATTTTGGAAAGGAGGCGCTATTGAGAGAACGTCACAAGTAGTAGCATTGGCTTGGCGTACCCTGTTAATTTCAAAATAGTCAGCATATGTGCCGCGATCCGCGTTAGCTTTCACACCGTCAATCGATGTGCGAGATCATGGTGGTGGAGTGATCATGTGTATGGAACAGGTTTCGGTGGAAGGCTATCCAGAGCCTTCAATTATTCGAAAGCATACAGACGTCTGACAAAGAATCCGTGCTACCGCCAATTCTTTGCCGTTCAGCGGCAAGGTGTCTAAGCGACCCCAAATGAGGAAGTTTTTTCTATGTACAAGACTAATTGGCTCTCATGGCCGAATATATGCCATTAAAACCCCGATCCTGGATAAAATAAACTGTGTACATCTTGGTCTCTTAAAATCGCCCAAAAGACGATGACAATGATCAATCACGAAGGCAAAAATAGCCCATTCCCGTAAGTTAGACTGTCATAGTGTAGTTTAACTCCAGAAAAGTAAGCAAGGAAGTTAGTAATTGGATTGGACCTTCATTTCAAAGCTTTGTCTGTTCATAGTTATCATGTAATCAGGAGGCTAGTTTTTGATTAAATAAGTCTCTCAGATCGATGGCCGTGTAGTTGGATGTCAAACAGCGGAGGTATTTAGACTCCTTTGGTTCTCCAACAGTTTATCATGCCATATAAATGTAATTGGGCTGCTTTATAAGGCTCTACTGGCTGAAGCGTTATAAAATACCCGGCTGGGGTAAACAAAAGTGCTATCAATTCCGACTGCGTCGACTATGCGGCTGCCTTCACATGCCCGGAGTTCAGTAGGGTATAAGTGGCGTCAAAATTTTGCCAGTCCTAAAACTATGTGTAAATGTCCGATCAAATCCGATCATAGCGAAAGTCCATACACATCATGACTCTTAATAAAGATAACTTTGGAGACAGCCACTAAGTCAATTCTTGGCCACAATCTCCTACAGTGTTTTATTTCAAGTGATTCATATCACAACGTGTGCTGTTATGGCGTCCCAAACTAGGCAACGTCGTTTATCCTACGATCTCCATTGACCGTAACACCTCCAATGTGTAAAAGACAGAAACAGACTGTGCCAACATCTCGGTCTCGTATCCTGTGGGAAGTCATTCGTTATATGGATATGGCTTACTACACCTTCATCACGATGAAACTATTATTATCATTGACGATTTGGTAATGAGACAATTGTGGAAAACTCGCGGAAGCCAACTAATGGCACTCTTCACGACAATGGTGAGAGCGCATTTGATGTAGACTTCATAGTATACTCCAAAGATACCAGTTCAAGCTGGCCACCAGAAATGTGAACCAAACTGAGGCATTGCTATTGGCGAGCAGATGAGTCGCATTTCGCAACACCCACAATGTTGTTTAAGATGTCATTCAAATGACTCGCATATTGCACACAACGACAGCAAGTCGACAGACTGCAATTTCTACATTTGAGGGAAATGGCAAACCACTAAAAGTGCTGGTCACAAATTTATCGGCAAGAAGTCTCGGCAATTAGATGCTCACTTTGTTTCAGGTGCAAAGTTATGCAGGCAATAAACTGCAAGCAATATCTCAAGTTCTTACAGTTAACTTGCTACTGACACTGGTGGGATGAAAAAGGTGCATTGCAGTATGCCTGTGCGCGAGACTAGGTTTTACAGTTTCAAGTTCAGTTAACTGCACAAAAACATACAAAAGACCCACTAAAAGAGGCTTAAATAGAGTTGAGTTTTGATTGAGATAGCCAAAATTGAGTGCGCTGAAGATGATGAAGATGGAGGGAAGGAAGGAAAGGAGGATGGATGGATGGAAGGAGGGATGGAAGACATTAATGAGCTCCATTAGGCAACTTTTTGTCAGAATACTCGGCTTCTGCTCTCACTGAGTCCGCTGACACTCAAGGTTAGCTGACCAACGAATCCATGTTTGGTAAATCGAAATAAGGATTATTTTCAGCCAATGGCAATGCTGGTTTTTGAGACCCGCTTCGATCCGATTTTTCAGCATTAGAGAATAATAGTAGCATTGGAGCCATGGTTACCTGTGCACACCCCCCGTCCTCGGAAATTCAGTCGGCACCGTCAAGGTGCTACACTATCCCACTGGTACGTCAATAATGCTGATGGCTCAGAGAGCCTCCCGTGAGCTCACCGCCGAGAAAATGGAATGACATTTTCATAAACATCTACTATTGTGAGCAGGGTGGAAATGGACCCATTTAAAAATGATGCGTTTGCTCACAATAACGAGTCTTAAGTTGGCGTATAAAACAAACCTTATATACCTAGAAAATGACGCAGCTTTATGCACATAGACGGGATATGGGGAGAGCAAATTATTCTGCGCAATCGTTTGAGCAAATGCAATATCTCCTAAAGTATTTTGCTGTTGAAAAACTGATCAACATGAAAGTTAACATCATATTTTTATTGTCGATGAACGAATTACAAATTGCCATCTTTTAATCACTTGCAGTTACTTGACAATGCGCTCATGTGGTCGTCACTTACTATGAAGACAAAATATTCCAACCATCACCTCTTTTTTCCTTTTATTTAATCAGTTCCAATCTGCGGCACTGACACACCAGATCTTTTGGATGAATGTGGCGATATGTCTGTTCTCTACTTCTCACCTCAAACAGGTGGGCAAACAAGTCAGCCAGTTGGCCAGTCATCCAGTCGGACGACTGGCTTTGTAAAGTGCATTGCATACCTTCACTAACTAGGAGTAATGAAGACAAAGTAACAAGGATTAAAAATCACTGTCAACCTCGAATGTAGGCAGGAGTTACTCGTTGTCTCTGCTACTTAATTGTCGAAACCTCTCAGCGATCTACTTCACCACTCAGGCTGCGTTATCCAATGCCAAATGTTCTAAGTGCTTGACGCGCACATTTCCATCTACTTTCACACCGGTGTCCACATGCGATCCGCGTTTTTAGCGATGGTAACAAAGGTCTTACAATTTGAGACATCTTTAAGCGATCCTTCTCCCAATATCAAAAGCTAACTTTGACAGCATCCAATTTTGCGTGATAGGGTCGATCATTCTCTTTATGGCTCCTACTGGTGCTGTCTAAGAAACCTTTTATTTAGGATCTAAAGTGTACTGCCTTCACTTCTTTACCAATGCACTAATTATTGAAAAATCGCTCTTATCTAGAAATAAATGAAGTTGATTGCTGGTGTAACATTTGAACTAGGGTGGTTACAGTAGAAAACAAGATAAATTTCTATAGCAGAAGAGTATACTTTAGGTTTTATTGTGATTATGTATGCAACTACATTTCTGGCTATGGCATCACCATCACTACGGCAACACTTGCTCATTCGTAATCTTGTCTGCGAACCCCATGGTGCGTTGTTTGCATTGGCTGGCTTGTGCGCTTAATGCGGGCCGTTGTTATTTCACGATGAAAGCGGCATAGATAGGAAGATCAAATGAATTGTCTGTGTTTCAAGAGTTTGACGAGAAAATTATCGAGTGCGAGGTGTATTTAGACTAAGAATTGTTATTACCAATGAGTGCATTCGTGCAAATTTTTTACCCAGTACAGGTTGGTGGAGTGGAAGCCGATGGCTTGTGGATGTAATATTACGTAACGGTAACCGTACTTTCACTGACATTCCCATGCTCATCACACAAATAATCACCGACCCTGTGGTTGGTTGATAGCTGTGGTTTGGAGGAAAATACACCACTTTGCATAGGTTGGCATTGCTTGATATCTCTATTTTGGCCATTAATTGCAAGGAATGAGACAACACCAAGAATTCTTTGTCTTAAGCCTATCAAATATTGCGCTATTAAGCTTTTTCGCCTCGTGTGGTTGAAGACTCGAAGTCGGGATTTATGAGTCTACAACTATGGAACTGCACACAGAACACAAATTATATGCTGCAAGGACAATTAGCCAGTCGCCATTCCGAATGATTAGCTGCAATTGTTAATTAGTCAAAATCATAAGAGAAAAATTCTAGCGATGCGAAATTGGTTGCAGAAAAATGTGTTTTGGTCCAAGTTCTCTAGGCAGAGAATTTCAAATATGTTTTTTCACGCAACGTAGGCGCTACATTTTAAAGCAGCAGCATTTGGAATCCTGAGAGGTAATTTTGAATTAACCATGTATGTTGCAAAGTGTAAAGCATTCTTGCCATGAAAATGTGCTAACATGAAAGGGATTTGGGCAATTTATGAAACAACGAAAATCACAAGGGGACTATTAGAAGGTATAAGGGAAAGCACTTCAAATGTATAAGTAGGAGTTCCCAATCAGTAACTTTAGAGTTGCCACGTGAAACACACGTGCACTTAGGTGAATGCACATGTGCAAGCAAGCTGTGGAACACTCTGACCGACCGCAAACCCATCTACCAAAGCGGACATTTTACGTCATTTCTCGATCGAATTGTCAATGTTAGAGACAGCTGAGACAGTAAGGAGGGAACCCTAACTCATGTAGCGCATTGAATTGGAGGAACAAGCATCCTATAGGTGCCAAATTATTATCAGTCATGAGTAAATAACTCGGCAATTCTGCACTTCCGCATAGCCTAAGTCCATTGCTCATTCTACTAAGAAGCGGCTTTTCGCCGCGTAACGCAGTTCGCACGCCGTTGTATCAATGCGTGAGGTCAAAAGTCAAGACAACGAAGGGCATGCAAATCGGTAGTTGTCCATCGAGTAAAGGGGTTCCATGTTATGTGAGCATCTACAACGCCTTTCGTGGTGATCGTGGAGGTCATTGTAATTGGAATGCATGTGGCGACAAGCACATCGCCACTGTTGTGTGAGGGTGGCATTCAATGACAGCCAGTAACAATTAGTTAAGCGAGTTTTTTCTTCTCAAGCACTTCTTTTTTAGGTACGCACTTTTTATTTTATCTTGTATATGCAGGATTTTTAAAATTTCAATTGCTTTTACTTTCTGTTGCACATTACTAGAAACTTAGTCATCCGCACATAAGGTCTTTTGCCACAAAGTCGCTCGATTATTAAAACGATAGAAAAAGGGACAGCGTGCCATAAGAGCATAGTGATTTGAAACAAATTATCTGGTATAAGTTCATCCTTGATGCTGGTTTATCTTGTCACATTAGCAGATAAATTGATGCTAGAAAGTGGGTCTAAGCACAAGCCCAAATTTAGGAGATCTGAGAGCAAGGTAATCGAAACCGAGGAAAATTGTCGGTGAGGGCAGTCACCTAGGATCTATAACACTTTAGTGGCTCCAAATCTTAATTGGTTAATTGTGTGCTTGTAGTGCACCAAAGTTCCACGTGAGTCAACCAAAATAATCAGCTTTAGCTTATTTAGGAATTTCCTACGAAATCAAAACAGCCATGTTTCCTAAGGTGCAGACATCCCCAGTCAAACGAAAGCTCAGCCACAAGTTTGTATTTTTAAGCTAAATTAGAAATGCATTTCTCAGCCTAAAGTGTTATTTGCCATACAAAGGCAAGTAAATGCTTGCTAATCCCAAAAATCCACCAGTAATAGCTTATTTTTAAATTATGGTCACAATTGGAACAGACCCTATAAGGACAAAAACTTTATTGGAGTGAAGTAGTGTTGATACTATTTGAAGTAATCCAGAGTTTTCTTACCAAGAAATCGGGTATGTTTATGAGCTAAATTTACTACAGGAACGTGTTTCAGCTTTCATGGCACTTATATCAAAGCGGTGCGCTTGAATAGCTTTTATATAATTTTACATCCCATGAGCTAGTCACCGTTTCTAGCATTTCATTTTTAACAACCACTGTCTTACTCTCCTGATGTTTTGTGAAGGCGGTGAATAAAAGGTGAGCAATGCAAATGGATGGGGCTTTGATTGTTTGAAGCTCAATTCGACTTTATGTCATTGTAAGCCCAGTACTGGCATATATGAGCGTTGACGGTGCATTCGGTCAAGAGAACCATTTAGGAAGTCAGTTTTTTAAGTGACCATCTCCAACTGGATATTGGGGAAGGTTTGGAAGCAAAGCAAGAGGTACCTGGTGACTCACTGTTGCTAATTATGGTGGTGCTCTGCGAGTTACTACTTGATCCCAATGTAATTGTTTGTTTAGACTACCAGTCTCGGTGAGGGTGACAGAGGTGGCCATATTGCCCTAGCTGCGTAGGCTGGTCTCCGGTCCATGCCATTAGCTCATTCCCCTCTGCTTGTAGCTGTATATATTCTGCCCCAGTATTCTGCCTTCTTTTGCCTCAAGGGAGCCTTGGGACGCTAAATTGGTAGCAGCGGAAGACGGACCCGACTCTATATGGTTCCTATCCTGATCTCTATCGCCTATGTCATATTGCAGGGTGCGAAAGAAATGCATGTGCTACAAAAAGGGCCAAGAACGACGTCCGCCTCCGGCATCTACCCCATCTCCGTGTTCTACGAGAAAGCTATTAACAACTGAAGCGACGCTAGCCATGGACCACCTGGAAAGTTTCGTTTCGATGATTACCCCTATTATACCTGTTTAAGAAGATCGGCGTGCTAACGCCTCCCTACGGACATACTGATGGTCGGCAGAACCACTTAGTCCGAATTTTGTTTCCAAGCTAGACGAAACTCAAGGTGCAATGCACTGTCAATAGGGATCAGTGACGTTGGTGTCAAGCATCGCCTCAATCGCGTCGAATGTCGGCGACTGCCATGGTTAGCTCGTGGGTGCTTCTTGCAGCACCGAGTATGTTGTGATGGCTGACACGGGAGGTGTATGAAGGGGCGCGTCGGGGACGACGCTCGAAAGAAGAGAGGGGCAATGTAATACTTTGTTTGTTAGAACTGCCGGTTTCTGTCAAGGTCACAGAGGTGGCCGTACTGCCCTAACTGCGTGGGCTGGCCTCCGAGCCATGCCAGCAGCCTATTTCCCTCTGTTCGGTAAATATATATGTATTCTACCCTGCCACTTTGCCTTCTTTTGCCTTAAGGGAGCCTCGGGACGCCACAGTGTGTGTTTATACTTTTTTGTTGTGTGTTTGCGTTATTTGTTGCATCATTAAAAACGCACAAAAATTAAAGGTCCGATTGTTTTACCGGACGAACTTTGACCTGATTGGTCATGGTTGTACGCGGCTCACGTAAGTGCTACTTGTTTCAGCGACCGTTGTTTCGGATCAGTGAGCCTTTATTTAGCGTCAGAAGTTGGGAGTCCTGTAAGTATTTGGTGCATTTTGGTTAATTTTGGTGGTTTTGTTGTTAATAGGTATTTTAAATGTCGACTTTCTCCTTCTACACACATACTTGCTGGAGTAAACGCAAAGGCCTCTTAATGTGACTGTTAAGACGTTTACTAAGGTGCAATTTAGCTACATGGCACTATAAGTGATAAATTATGACTGTTTGGCAGTTTGCGAGGTTGTGTTTTTTTGTATTAATGACGTTGGAGTTAGATTAGTGGGGCGCAATTTCGTTGAGAGGAGTTATAATCTTACGGAGTGCTTGGCAATCACTTGCTTGGTGCTTTCTTGCGATCAAGCACCCATTACATGCATACTTCTGTACCTACATTTCTTCTTTTCTTATCACTCTATATGTTAGGCTAATCGTTTCAAAAATAGCTGCAGTCGCTGTGAAGACTTTGTTTTCCATTTGCATTGACTAATCGCGTTGATTTTTCACTACACAATGCTTCTCCCGAAAAAGCAGGATGGTTTTTGCTTTTTCCAAGTGGTTAGTTAATTTATCAAGAATGAGTTTTGATTAATGTGGTGGAATTTGATGAAGAGACTTGTGAGGAGTTTTAACGTTGTTCATTATTTCCTTGCTAGCATTCATCTTGTTTATAAATCTTATCCTCCACTTTCTTCTTCCGCTTTCATGCTAGAATAGACGTTGAAGGAGAAGAAAAAGAAGAAAAAGGAGAAGGAGATGTGCGTTGTTCTTATGTTGGGTAAAAAGGTGCTTTTCCTGTTTACCTGTGTGGTGAAGGGTGCGCTATTGTCATCACTGTGATATGCGTGCTGTTGGAGCAGCAGCGCATAGAGATGGCGGAGGACTGGGGGCGGGACGAGGGTAATTAGTTGTGTTGATGTGATCCTTGCTGCGAAAGGTGTTGTGTAGAGGGCCTCGGTGATGGTTTAATCGTAGGTTTTTTCAGCTTTGACGGCACGAGTTGGTGTCTGAGTGAGTGGGTGGGTAGGTGAGTGGGTGAGTGAGTAGGAGGGTGAGTGAGTGAGATAGACGCAGCAGCAGGAGTGGGGCTAGTGGGAAGCTTTGGCATCACTACGCAGACCGTACTTTGTAGCAGTCTTAAGTATTTGCTTGCTAAGTGGTTTCTTTTCCATCGGTAGTTATGTTCGTGGGTGTTAGCTTTGCTGCGCATTGGACCGTCGCACGTCGGTCTCTACAATGCTTGGTTTTTTTTCCTTTTCAGATACTACAAACTTACTGTGGTGATGGTGAAGTGGCATTTGATGATTGTGTGGAGTGATGGTGGGCAGTACGAGATGTTGGAGTGATTGGCGGCGTTGGCGGTGGCGTTGTGGTGGCGGCGTCTCGGTCTCGGTCGTGCGATGTAGGTGTCGGCAGGCATGGACGACAGGGACTACTACTGCTATTATGTGAGCATCTCTTTGTTTTCGGGGGGCATGGGTGGTTGATTGGGTGGATGGGGAGGGTGGGGGGTGGCGGAGAGGGAAGGGAAAGGCTGGGGGAGGCGTGTCGTGTTTATGTTTGAAAGAATGAAGGTGACGCTCTCTTACGACGGCGACGGCGATGGCGAAGGCGACAACAACGACGACGATGAATAGAAGCGCTATGGGTGAGAGGTCACGGGTGGCAAGTGCAGCATATTTTGCTTTCGAAGGTACGTGGATGTTGTTGATGTGGGAGGGTGGCAGTTAATTTGTTGCTGACTGTATAGGTGATGAGTGGTGGCGCTGCTCTCGCTACTACTGCGGCGTAGCCTTGAGAATGCGAATGAGGTAGGTAGGTAGTTATGAAGAGGAGGAGGGGGAGGAAGTAAGCGAAGAAAGGTGGGGAAGGTGGGGTGGGGGAATTTAAGGTGAGGGGGCGGGAAAACTTCGATTTCGCTGTTAGACTAATGCTTTATCGACGAGGCGGGCGCGTAATGTGGCTGTGGTGCAGTGCTTGGATGGATTGGAGGTGGTCCGTCGTGTTGGCATGAGGGTGGGTTGTGGCTTTGCTGGTCTGTGTTTTGCGCTAGGAGAGGGAGTTGGGAAGCATCTCCGTCTTACTACTCTTTTTCAATGTTGCAGGTGCAACGGTTCGGAATGCTTGGAAGGCGAAGGAAGGATTGTGATACTGCACGTCACAGATGGTTGGTGGACGCAGCTACATCGATTGAAACAGCGACTCAATCGTTCTATTCTCTGCCTCCTCCACAGAGCTCTGCTTCCGCCTGTGTTGGTGCGCGTGCCAGGACATCACCGACGGGGACATTCATATGTTCATTCATTCATTCATTCATTCATTCATCCAACGATCGCTATCGCAGCAACAGCAATTTCATCAGTCGTTTTGGGCTGCCCAACTGGGTAAGTGGCCAATGTTGATTTTTGCATCAGAAACGACTTGGATTTGCGGTTGAACTAACCAGTTAGAATGTTTAGACGCATTAAAAGGTGTAAATTTTATTCTTGCCAGTTGTAATCACGGAGAGAAGGATTCTGGTTCCTCGCTAATGCGAAAGCCTAACTTGGCGTTAGAAAAAGGCGGATGGGTGAGCACTTTTGGTAGACTGTGGCCTTCACTTCAAAAGCCGTTGGATGAGGAAGTGTGGCGATTAGGTGTTGTTCGGAGCGATGGAGTCAGTCCTTCTACTCACGTGGTGCATTTTTTTGCCACTGTATAGCATGATAGGCGGTAAATGGTGACTGTTTTGTTGGTTTGTGGGGTTGTTTGTGCCTTGAACGACGTTGGGAGTGTGCTTAATGGGGGGGACAGTGGGGTTGCGGTATACTGCTTGGGTAGACTGGCGGTAGTCCTTGGTGTTAGTGTTGATTTGTGCTTTGCTGTTAGGAGGAGGAGGCATTTCCATCTGACAACTCGTTGTCAATATTCTAGGATTTGGAGAGTACTTGACGTCGCATGGACTGATGATGGATGCGGCTACATGGACTGAAGCACTGGTTCAACCTTTCTATGCTTCGCCTCCTCCACAGAGCCCCGCTTCTGCCACTGCAGCTGCTGCTACTGCCACGTATGCGTGGACATCACCGACCGCCGATGCGATAGGATTTGCGTGGCTTAACAGCAAGTGCTCTGCGGAATAACATCGGCCTGAGTGTTGAACTTGCTCTTAAATAACAATCTTCCTTTTGAGTCCTTTACTGAATTTCAGTTGAAGACAGGACAGGAGAAGAAGTGGAAGAAGTCGCTGTTTTATGACCTACACAGTGACTAACACACACCCACTCCTCACACCATCCACGTGTTCCAATGTGTTGTGGGGCAATAAATTTGCTTCCCTGTCCTCCTCCTCCTCCTCATGACTTGGTTAATGCAATTTGACGCATTGCCATTCGATATCCAGGCCACGGAAATTACGTCAAGTGTCCTTGAAGGTGGCAATTCTCGATCATTTCACACGAAGGGTACACCCAATGGCCTTGAATGAGGAGAAAATCGTATAGAGGCCAAGGAATGACGTCAGGTTACCTAGAAATTGGCAATTATCGATCACAGCAGAAATAGCTTTCAGTGACCTTGAAGGAGGGAGAAATGGATGTCGAGGCCACGGAAATAACGCCAGATGACCTTGCAGGTGGCGATTGTTGATCATTTCGCACAAGAACTGCACCAAGAGACCTTGAAGGGGGGGTAACTCGATATTCAGGGCACGGAAATGACGTCACGTGAAAATGAGGGTAGAGTTATTGATTAGTTCGCATGAAAACTGCAGTATATAATCTGGAAAAGGCCATCATATCAATCAATGTCTACTCTAATTTGAAATGACGTCACCAGATGGCCCTGGATGTCGACTAACGCTGACTTGAAGGTCACGTGATTGGATATTTGTGCCTAGATATCAATTATCGTCCACTTTAGGGTCAAGTGACGTCGTAAATTAGCCACTTCAAGACAGATTGCCGTCAATAGACAGGCTTAAACATAAATTACGGCCGACTTGAAGGTCACGTCATGGAAGATTCAGGGCTAGATATTGATTAAAGTCGACTGTATGGCCATTTGGCGTCATTAAACCGGACTGTGTATCGATTATCGTCGACTTTAAGGTCGAATGACGTCATCAGACGGGTCTGGATGTCAACGTCGATTTGTTGACCACTTGTTCTTTATTATTTGCCAATTTTTAATTATATCATTATTTATTTGTTTATTTACTTGAGAAGATTTTGGGTTTCTCCTCGCACCTTTGAATTTAATTGGACTCTTGCCGCTGACGGTTTAATGGAAGGAAGCCCCTTCGTTACGGACCATAAATTTAGACCAAATGGTTCCTGTGTCGAATATTACCTGGCAAGAGGCAACTTCATGCATAAAGTGCGCATTTTTAAAGAGGACTTCCATGACCACCTCCGCCATTATGAGTGTTTTATCTACATACTGGAGAGGGATGCGGAAGAAGACATGCAGGTGCTCTTCGCTTTCGTGGACAGTATAGAGGACATTGAGAATAGTCCACTGACCAGTACAAGTGTGAAGTGGCGTCTACGATGCTGCAAGTGCTTCGGAGCCGACTACTGCAACACAATGGAGTTGTTAGAGTGTGCGTGCTACGATTTTAGATTGAGGAGGAGCGCTGACAGTACCACGTCGTCATCTGTGTGGGCGCCACCAGACGGAGGAGATGAATTGTTCGTGCATCGTGAACCACCACCACCTCCGTCTCCACCTTCACCTTCACATATCGAATAGGCTGATTCGGATGGTTGAATGGAGGAATAAAGAGTCTTGTGAGACGAGTGGAGAGAGGATGTAATGATGGAGTGTACTTTCCTACTGCATGGCAGAGTGTGGCAGTGCAGGTTGGTTTGCGATGCAGAATGTTTTGTGGGAGAGCAGGAGGGTGAAGTGTTGGGAGTGGAAGAGGGCGGCGTGTGATTGAGCAGGGACTGTAGTCTTAGCGGCTGACGTGGTTATGTGTTATGGAATGCGAAGAGGAAAGGCGGTGTGGAAAGGCAGTGATGGTGGCTCTGTGATGGGACGAAGTGACTGGTACGTGTAGGTGGGTGGATGGATGAATGACTGCGTTAGAGAATGCAGAAGAACAGCAGAATGCACTGAGGCATACGCAGATGTTGGGAGGGAGACGCAGCCATGTACACAAAATCACAACGTGTAGATTTATACGAGTTTGGTAATGCTGGCGTTGTTGGCCTTAAATCATGAGACGTGAGCGTGGTCTGGCCTGCGAGATCACCCCTGTGAGAGTAAGTGGGTGAGTGGGTGGGGAGGACGACCGCGTGACCACACCTCACACGTGTGTGTGTGTGTGTGTATTTGTATAAAACCAAATATAATTTTAAATAAACCCGAATTCGGGTTATAGATGCGCAATCACACCCATGTAATCGGGGTGATGGGATAAATTTGGGCATTTTGTTGAGTAACAGTAGCATTGCCATTAGGTATTCATCGTGCATTAATAATGTGCATTTATGTGCAACCGAGTGATAGAGGTGAACCTTTGAGTTAGACAAATTCATGTTTTATGCAGAAATGATTAGGCATCTATGGGAATGATGTTTACCTTTAAAGATAATAATTCTAAGCAGATTTGTGCATGAAAGTGTGTGTCAAATATTTGCACCCTTTTATTGATATGAAAGCGTGTTTTTGTATCATGCATAATTATGTGCATATGGGGGAACAACTGTAAATTTTGGAAATCGTAATACATGTATGCATACCAGTGAGCATAGCGTCAGTTTCGTGTTCGCTGCTATAGGCGGTAACGACAGTGAGGTTCGTCTATGCAACGCTGCTTTTTAATGCCAATTGAAGTAATGTGCAGCAGCGTGCTGATGGCAGCTATCTGGATGGGCTGAAAGTAGGAGCTCAACTGACTACTTCATTCGGTGAAGTAGACGTCATCTTGCCCTGTTACTTGTGGTGCTGAATTCGCTCGTCTTTGGTGCAAAAGGCCAAATTGGGGCGTGATTCATTACATTGTGGATGTGCAAATGCAAACCAACTTACATGCGCAACAACCTACATGCATTGCTAGTTGGCCTCATTGTTCACACTCACTACTGGACACACACAACCTGGCACATCCGTGCAGACCGCATATCGCATCTAGGCGATTGTGAATCCCACACGTAATAAATAAAATCGTAAGAATTTGTCCTCCAAGAGGCTGGAACAATCCGTCAGTGCAGGCATCTCAATGGGCGATTGGGAATTATCTACTGCAAGCAAGCAAGCACTCGTAGCATCTACTGTACAATCATTCCAATTCGCAAAACCTGCTCATACAACTACACCTTAGTTTGCCTGAATTTATTCTCACCTTAGTTGTTTCTGTTCCCACTTGCTTTGCCTAAAACATAACTATTTTACCTTAATTTCAATCTTCCTTCTTTAGCCTCGGTGTGCTCAAATTTAAACTTGCCGATTTCCACCAAGAGCCTCCCTGTGACGCTTACAATCAATGGCGAAACGCTGGGTAGAGTAAGAATTGACGCCTCAGTACAAATGGAAACTAGTGGCTATTATAAGAATGGCCAGTGTGCGTCGAATTTCTCCATCCGCACGCTAACACTCTAAATGTTGACTAATTTAATTTAATTTGACTAATTTAAATTTTACCTCAATGAAAATAACTACTTAAGTGCAATTAAAACAGTGTAACTAGGACCTCCCATGGATGTGTTTGGCGTAATCAAGTACAATTGATGGTCTCTATTTTGGTTCCCACCCGACACTTCTTGTTAAGGCTAGAAACGTCTACCTGTCATCGGTCCAATGGGGTGACATAGTAGAGATTTTGCAAAATCGTGCTTTTTACATTGGTAGCGTTACTACACAATAAGGCATATAATTGACTGGTAATACTGCTTCTCATAGGATCTCTCCACACAATGCCAATGCGAGTTTTGTTTTTTGTGCAGTTTCTACACATGTATATATGTATATGTGTATGTTTTAAGTCACATCCTACGATTCTAATTGCTAAGGATTAATGTGGGTTACAGCACCCCACCCAGATTTACTCTGTATCGTATTTTGCCTGCCTTTCCAATGTGCTTACAGAATGACCTGTTAATGTGCCAAGAATTTGGCTGCGTGGCGAAATGAGTGGCGTGTCTTGATCGACCCTGTATCCGCATAAAGGTTTGAAGACGTGTCCCGATTGAGGTTTTATGAAACTACTACAGCATTTAAAATTGCTATCGCATGGAACAACGCCAACACATTGTCTGCCATAGACACTGCTTGTTCAAGCTTATTATCTTGTCGTTCAGCAGATTTACATGATTTAATGTGACTCAACGTGCGCGGCACATGCACATTATCTAACGGCGCCTTATTCTTTGCACGGACTCTTTTGAAATAAGGCCGTCTTTTTCTTTAAGAAAGCGCGGTTGGGACCTAATGTTAAGTTCAGCAGGTAGAATTGGCATGGGCAGACGTGTCTATGAAACTTACTCGAAACGAGTAAGGATGATATGCACGGGGGCGCAGCACCAACATCACAAGTGAAATTGCGCCTAGGCTTCCACTCATGTGGTTCGGAGAAAAATGAGTGATGGCAAAAGCTGTTACATTCGCAATAATGGTTCCATCTGTTTGCTGGATGCACTATGGGTACGTGTGTTCTGTGAGTATTCGGCGAAGGCGTCATGTAGGATGTTTAGCGTAAATGCTGTGTTCACTGGATGTGTGACTTGAAACTTAACTAAAGCATTTTGGGGATACTCGTACACAGACTGGTAAGGGCATGGAGTGTGCAATGCCATCAAGTCCTGTAGAAATCAGTCTAAAATGTCCTTTTCGAT
>JADWOT020000004.1:9793414-9957880 GCA_036345935.2 Taenia hydatigena | reverse complement strand
TTTGAGGCTGCATCGAGCTTCACTAGCAAATTGCTTGAGCCTTCCTCACAGTTACTGCATATCGCTGATAGTAAGGAGGTAGAACTTCGCTCATTGTTGACCAAGTGTCGAGACGTCCTCATTGCAAGGAGCGGAACTCGGACTAACAAGCCTCGCTGAAAATACCATTAGCATCGGCAAGGCTAGACCCATTTAGCAACCACCCGAATGCATATCGTTACTTTTCCTGGAAGAAGTGGATTGATAGGTGGAAAAGATGACCAAGGATGAGGTCAAAGAACCATCTAAGTCATGACGCGCCTCTCCAATTGCACTGGTAATGAAAAGCAGCTTAGCTGCAAAGGATGCGATTCCCCTAGCCCATGTTAATAAATTATTAAGTTCTCTGCATGGAGTAAAGTGGTTTTCTACTTTGAACTTAATATACGGATGCTAGCACGCAGAAGTGGTGAAAATAGACAGAAAGAAGACAGCTTTTCTGGCGTCAAACAGGCCTGATAAAATCGAATCAATACCAATTGATCTCCGCAGTGCTGTAGCTAAAGCAAATGCCTTCTACAGACAACATTAATTATTCTTTTTTTAAACATTGCCTAATATACTTTGATGACATTTAGTTTTGGCGAAGAAATCCGAGAGCACAACGCCAATCTGAAACTAGTACCGAATCGTCTGCGAGACGCAGGGTTAGTTATGAACCCAAAATGCCATTTCCTCTCTTGTCAGCTTCCTGAGGCATAACGCCTCGTCAGATGGGATGGCGGTGACCGAGGGCCGTACGAACCAGGTGGTGACATGGCCAACACCGTTTCTCACGGTTTCCCTGACTTGAAGACTACTGCAGGTGCCTTGTTATAGACTTTAACAAGATCGCTAGCTTGCTCCATACACAATTCGGGAAGTAGGCAGAAATAAATTTCAAAGAACTAAAGGGCAATGGGGGAGGGTTCAATTTTCTTAACAGAGACACTCCTTCCTCAACTTTGCATGTAGACGCTGACGACCGCCCTGTCTGGTACAAGAAACATGTCTAAGTATGTCAAGCCTTCTAAAGCCAGATTAGTCAGGAAAAGGAACAGAAAAATAGAAGGATTCCCTACAATGCTTAACTATTTTTCTAGAGCAATTGTCGATGCAAAACATATTCTGCAATTGAAGAACTCTGAATGTACCCCTTTCAGGGCTTATTTTGTAAACTATTGCGTGCGCTTTGGGTATGTCGCACAATCGCAGAGGTGCGCGTAGCCTTCATTGAACTTTTAATTATTTGTCTTATTTTGTTGACAAACATTAGTAGTTTTGCTATGATTTTGCGAATGCATTTGGGAATATCAGGCTTTATCAGGATTCCGGCTATATACCTACATGTCTCTCAATCTATCATTGCATTCATTTAAAGTAGCAAAAATTTAAAAAAAACATTAGTGATTATAATAAAAGACGAAGCAATATAACTGCGCAGCTGTAATAGATTGTTGCTTGAGACCATTAGCCTAAAAACAGCTACACTAACAGCCATGGTAGAATATGATGAAATCTCGAATTCAAGACTGCTCAAAGGGAGAGACAAATAGCTCTAGGAGTCTTCTCGGGCTATTTTACTTGTCTAAATAATAAACGACAATTTTAATGGTCTCTTCTTAACCAAGAGAGTGTCGTGCGCATACTATTCTAAAGCTTTTGCTCAAAGATGTTCGTGCAACACACAAACTTTATGACATCAGCTCTTTACACATGGAATTGTACACTGCCAACTGAAACCGGTCGTTACCAACTAATAAATGGAGAGTTGTTTTCAAAAAAGGAGGAGCGAAGACGCGTATGAGGAATGAGTCATTCTTGCCTATCGTCAAATGTCATCACAAACCCAAACCTTTCGCAAAACATGGCGTTTTTTCTTGTTTTCCACTTCAATTGTAATGCGATTATTATAAAAAATGACTGGTTTACGAAGCATTCGTTAAGGGTCCCTTTCTACCAGCCGCAAGGTCAGAAACAAATAAACCGTTTTGCAAAGTCCAAAACTATCAATATGGAATATCCAGTTCAGCCGATGCGTACTGACCACGTTACATTTACTCCAGCAAGGCAATTGTACAAAGAGTCTGCCTATTAGATGAATGGAATATGCAGCTCAATGCAAATTATCAAGTAAAGTAAAAATTTTGCACGACATTATTAGCATATACAAGTTCGTCGCTGTGCCTGAGCATCAACAAAAAGGGCCTTTTTAGTTTGTTGAAAACTAGGAAAATGCACACTGATAGGGCATCAGAAGTGCCAAGGTCAATCAAGTTAGGCAATAATGAATTCCATGGCATAAGTTGCTTCCTAAGTGAGATTATCTGACCTTATTTCACCCAATTGAGACTGAACAAACTAAAGGACATAAAATCATGTATAGGCTGCGGGAAGTCAGTCAAATTTACCTTGTTTGATGGTTATTGGTTAAGTGCTTCGATTTCAACATCATTGACCATTGTAGAGCTAGAGCGTGCATACCAATGCGCAACTGCATATTTGATTTTCTTAAAGTGCAATGATTTCATTGCAGATTCTGAGTTGTAAGTGATTGTTGCATTAATTTTGCTTGCGATAAGGTCCACTTAAGAATTAAATAAGCGTGACATCGTGCCGAGATGAGGATGATCAAGCATGGTGTTGACGGTAACTGTGCGTAGGTCTACGTTGGCGGATCAAAATGCCTTCCCTTCATTTGGCGGCTAATGTCGACGTGATGGCATTATTAAATGAAATCTTCCAGTCAAACGGCTTATGGTTCCGCGCCCATATCTTCATTCTATCGCATAGAGTAGCCGGAGAAGTAGAAAGTTTAAATGAAGTTGTTGCTGCTAACAACGAGGCTTGCGGTGCTCATTCCTTCCACCGCCACACTGTAGGTCGAATTGTGTCTCAGTCCAGCAAGAGCAACGTCCCATTTTTGAACAATGTAAAGTTCATCTCGAAGTAGAATCAAGTGACTCCCACCTCAGCCAGTCTAATTACATCTGCATAGTATCCACCTGATTTTTCGATATCTTAACTTCATTTGATAAAGTCAGGACCAGTGCGGCTTCAATTAAGGAATGGCGGAAGCAGGCGCATTTCACTACATGGCTCTTTGATGCTGTTGCAAATAAGTCGTTGCTGAGCTGCATGCCTGTGCAAAAATCTTCATCTATTAGCGGAACTGTGGAAAGTTTGCACCTAGCATCATGAAGATAATGGTAGTAAGAAGGGACAATCCAAGGCTCATCCTCACCCGAAATAATCAAAGTGCACCACCTGGGATTATGATTTGTGGTCGCTATTTTCAACACCCAACCGTATATGGTGGAGAATATAGCGTGCATAGCGGATTTGTGATTTATAGAAAGTCAACCCACTATGCATGCTGTAATGCTTGAAATAAAGAAACGTAAGATAGTTTTGCGGCAGCAAATTGAGTAGATGTCTGCATCGATCCTTAGAGATATACTTGAAGAAAATGGCCAAAAAAGCAAGTTTGCTGTTTGCTCCATGCTCCCCAAAGCAGGCCCATTCACTATCTCTGGTTGTGGCTCCAGCATCAAAGTGCAAGGGCATAGTGCTCTCATATCATCGCATTCGCGCTAAGTTTGATTATCACCGAGTGGTGACTTCCTGCCTTTTCCTTCTTATTCCGAAACTCCTCCTCCTTAATGCATATTTTATCCATTCCTGATTAGTTCCATCCGTTCGTTCACGGTTGCTTTAAGGTCATATCATCGTGACTATCTTGCGTGGGGATTTTAAGCTCTGAAGATACGCGCCCTAACCAAAGCTTCTCAATCGGGAGGGAGGATCGTGTCATCAGCATGCCTAATGAAGGTTTTTGGCGCAATATCAATTTCGTCTCTGGCACACAGATCATTAGGGTAGATGGGTGCTGTGAATAGGTGAATGGCTAGGCATTCAGGTTAAGAAAAGCAAAACTTGCCACAAAATGACTAGACTCTGTTATATCAACATGGCCGATTGATCGACTCACAGCTGCGTTGTCTGCCTCTCCTGCATCGTCATTAAGAAATTCTGTCTGATTATCATCTCATATATAGGGCTAATTATGTAGGGCTTGTTTAGGCTGAATGCAGTGGACGATAAAACGAGATCACCTAGATAAATTAGGAATGCATTTTTGGTGAAAAATTGCAACGCTATCCATGTAGAGGCCACAACGCTTCGCTGACCGTAGCTGCGTCCGTTCCCGCCATCTGCACTCTTGATAGAAACACTAGACGTTGGAGTATCCGTTTCGCCTGACAACGGTAGGATCAGATCTAGACATAGATATTCATGCCACACGCTCCTTTCCATCCATCATCTGAAACCTTTTCCCCTTACGCACCATATCGATTGGCTTTGTTGCGGTGCCTTTTGGCGACTATATCTGTGAGTATCTGCGGTGCACTTAGATTGCGCCAGTGATTCATTCACGCGTTCTTCATGTTAGGGAGTGAGCGGTGGCACGGTTGCAACAGAATCTGAGGCGAGCGCGTAGGATTTGACTTTGAGACTGAGCAAAAGCCTTTTGCGCCTCACAGCTAGCCACCTAGAACACTCATGGCTAGCAGGGATGGATAGCCTTGACTGCGTCTTCTGCAAGGCAGTAGAGTCAATGAAGTGCGGCTTGTTACACTTCTGCCTATCGTTTTTCGGTAAGGCCAACACCTCTTTTTTAATTGCTGTTTAGTTTGGACTTCAATCCTTTTACTTTCAATCCTCATGGTCGGTTTCCGCCTGTCTTCCACTCTCATCTTTTACAGAAGAGTAGGTAATTTTGGAAAAGTAAAGCCTGGTGCAGAAAAGTTAATGTGAGTGACAGAGGAGGATGGATTGCTAGCCTTGTCAAAATGTAGTGAAATAATTGCATGAGGGTTTGCTTACATATTTAGCGTATGTTGGTTGGTTCAGAAACATGAGGCATCATGAGAGACAAAGTGCTTTATGAGGGCTTAATGGGTAATAGATACTTAGGAAAAGAGAAGATGGAAGAGTCTTTACTTGGTCTTCGTTCTGAATGCGTCAAATTGTCCATTGCGTGAAAAATGTGAAATTCATCTGACTTTAAAACTTTTGATATAGACAATGCAGACGTCGGTAACTTCCGACGCTGGGTAAATAGATGGGTAAATTCTTGACCTGACATAAAAGAGTTGGGGGCTTTGGGGTAGAATGGGAGTGTTAGAGCCTTCTCTATTTTTGGTAATCGACCTCCATTTCCGCCGCTGTATGGAAAGCTCATCATCATGGTCAGTCACCACCTCTAAATGCGCTTAATAATACGAATTATTCACCCACCTCTGTCCTTTTCCAAAGATAGTTCTGTATACCCTTGCCTTTTCGAAAAATGAGATTGCGATTTTAAGCAAAGCAGTTGCTAGGATCCCATAAAAGAGTGGATATGTCACTCACTCAGACAGTTGTGCAGCTGGGGAACATAAAATGGCTGTTTTAAGATGAATATAAATGGATATTTGGGTAAGCAATTGAGTGGGCGAAGAAAATGTGCTGTTTTATTATGCAGACACAGGGAGAGGGTGAATGGATGGGTGGGTGAATAAGTCGACGCATTTTCGTCTACCTATTAGAACATTTCTGTTGAAGAAGAGGTCGCTACTTTTAAGTATGACAAGAAGATATGCTTGACTGTGTAAGAAATTTTCTAGAATAATCAATGGTTGGAGTTTGGTTGAGGAAAGAACTAAAATACGTTTGACACTAGACCCGGGTTCAGTGAGCAATCTCAAGCTTCAGTTTTGCACCTTTTCTCTATTTGTTCGATGAGTGCTCGGAGGTCAGCTGTTTGATACCATTTTTCAGTACTTCGAAGCACTCCATGACTGTATTTTTCACCAAAGATCAATTTGTATTGGGCCAGTTATGCGGTCTCTCACCGGTAGACTTATGGCTGCCTTTAAATGTTCTGGAAAGCCTGATATAGCGGTCGCTAAGCAATCAATCTCTCCTTTTTCAGCCATTCCATTTGCAAAGATAGAACTAGTACAACTGTCTATTAACTGTGAAGCTCATTCCTTTGACACTACTGGGAAGATTATAACCAACGCGTAAGAAAGATCTTATTGTAAACGATAATAAAGGACGTCAAGTCACCGAAAAAAGCATAAATTTGTAAGCACTAACTTTTTCTACACTCACACAATTCTTTGTGCATTCCTTGCACAAGTTCTTACTTTTGCTTGCTTAATTTCGCCCCTTCCTTCTTCCTCATTATGCATCCCTCTGCTCTTCTTTTGCACACCCTCCGAGTAGTAGTAGTAGTAGTACCTTTGCCATTCCTCTCCCTCCCACCGACCTATCCGCTCATCCGCATGTGCCCATTGAGTGCATGCTACAGTCATTCTACTCCTACCACCTCTTTCATCTCACCACGACCACCACTTGTGGCTTTTGGTGGAAGCCCTCTCCTCCCTCCTTCAATCATTCGCATATTATTTAATTAATTAATTTATTTTATTTACTTTAATTTTCTACTAGTATCAAATTTCAAGTGACTAATACAATTGTCTGTTCAGACGATTTCTTTTTTTTTTGTCGTAATTTTAGTTTCGCTCTAAGGAAAATGGACAATAAGATTTATAAACAAGATGAATACTAGCAAGGAAATAATAAACAACGTTAAAACTCCTTACAAGTCTCTTCATCAAATTCCACCGCATTCATCAAAACTCATTCTTGATAAAATAATGAACCACTTGGAAACAGCCAAAACAATCCCATTTATTCACAAAAAGTCTTGACAGCGACTGCAGCTATTTTTGAAACGATTAGCCTAACATATAGAGTGATAAAGAAAAAAAAATGTAAGCACAAACGTATGCATGTAATGGGTGCTTGATCGCACAAAAGCACCAAGCAAGTAATTGCCAAGCACTCGGTAGGATTATAACTCCTCTCAACCAAATTGCGTCCCACTAATCAAACTCAAACGTCATTGATACAAAAAACACAACCTCACACACTGCTAAAACGGTCACAATTTATCACTTATAGTGCCATGTAGCAAAATTGCACCTTAGTAAACGTCTCAACAGTCACATTAAGAGACCTTTGCGTTTACTCCAACAAGTACGTGTGTAGAAGAAGAAAGTCGACATTTAAAATATCTGTTAACAACAAAACCACCAAAACTAACCAAAATGCACCAAATGTTTACAAGATTTCCAACTTCTGACGCTAAATAAAGGCTCACTAATCCGAAACAACAGTCGCCGAAACAGGCAGCACTTACGCGAGCCACGTACAAACATGACCAATCAGGTCGAATTTCGTTCGGTAAAACAATCAAACTTTTAGTTTTTGTGTGTTTTTGATGATGCATAAAAAGTAAAGCACACAAAGTAAAGCAGTTTTGTACCAAACACAAAATCTTAAGTAGAAAAACACAAATGAAAAAATTTACGAATTGCGCACGAGTGAGAGATATAGCAATGAATCTTAACAGTCGATCAGAGCATAGATGCTATATAATTAGGTGTAACAGCGCAAAGTAAATGTGGCTTAAGTAACAGCTGTAATACCTAATTTTTAAATGCGCCTTGTAGGCCAAAGGCGGGAAGTCAATTTGAACCACGTGACGGAGTATCGGGGACACTCGCTGTAGCGTGACACGTCCTCGGCCTGAACCACCATATCACGCCTAGCTGTGTAATTATCACCCCATATATATTAAGGATGCTAAAACTTACGCAGGTTTCTACTACACTGGTGGCAGCGTTGGCGGACCTTCCCCATTTCAAGTAAGGGACGAATTTCGGAGATTGGATGCAAACCGTTAGGTTTAACATTCACTCGTATCCCCAGCGGCAGAGGATCCCGTTGATCCTGCACGCTCTCCCGCAAGAGCTGTTCTCTGCAGCGGTTGATGCCGGAGTCTCACCCGACTCCGATCTAGACCAGTGCTGCGAGTCTGGCCCAGCTCGTTTTTGACCAACGAGAGGAGTCGCTCGCTAAAGAGTTCTTTCTCTGCGAGCAAAAATCGGACGAAAACGACGGGGACTACGCGAAGGCCTTGCAAATCCTCGCTGAACGGGCTTTCGGAGGCTGCCCACCTAACAAGGTGAAAAGATGGGTGGCTGTCCAATTCAAAGCTGGTGTCCGTCCCCTGTCCATCGCCGCGAAGCTCCAGGCTTTGAAAACCTGCGATCTCAGCCAGCTGGTCGATGCAGACACTAGGAAACGTCAGGAAATTCTCCTGACTTCGCCGCTCCACATGTCCCACTGACGACCGAGGTCCACACGTCCGCTGTGGACCCCTCCGCTCCGTATAGCAAAAGTAGGTGAGCAGCACTATTCCTTATCCTGTTTATCCTCCCATGGCTCTCTTCCGTTTATGCGAGTCTTCGGCAAGCTAGAGGGACGCCCCTGCAGTTTCCTTCTTGACTCATACGCAGCCAAGTCATTGGTGAACCCTCAAGCGTCCCCAGATCTCCATAATAAGTTTCGCACGGGCCCCTTCTTCTTAAAACTTCTCTCAGCAGAGGGGAGAAAGATGAAAGTAAAAGGAGAGACGTTACTAAATGTATCACTGGGGACAGAAACGTGGCAAGTCCCATTTATTACGTGACCTCAGTTGTTTTGGAACGCTATACTCGAGGTGGACTTCCTTTGTAACACCAAGGCGGTCCTGAATTTCGCAGAAGGGACATTCGTGACCCAGCGGCATAAGAAAACAACCCAAGCCAGATCTTGCCCAAAAAGGACGCAGACGCAATCTGCAGCGCCCTCTTCGAAGCTGCGGGCATCCCGATCAACAACTTGTATGAGCTTTGCTCCCAGCTAACGCACATCACCGATGGCGAGAGAAAGGAGCTACGCGCCTTGCTTAGCAAGTATCCGAGCATGTTCTCATGGCAAGGAGCAAAACTCGACCGAACAAGTATGGTCAAACACACGATTGACACTAGCGAGGCCAGGCCCATTTGGCAACCACCCAGACGTATGTATACCTCCGCCCCTCCAGGACGAAGTGAACCGTCTGGTGGAAGAGATGATCAAGGACGAAGTTATCAAGCCATCCAAGTCACCATGGGCTTCTCCAATCGCACTAGTGAAGAAAAGTGACGGTAGTCTACGGCTGTGCATCGATTACAGGAAGTTAAACGCCGTAACCAAGAAGGACGCCTTTCCCTTGCCTCACATCAACGACTCCTTGGAAGCTTTGCGTGGATCGAAGTGGTTCTCCACACTAGACTTAAAGTCGGGATACCGGCAAGTAGAAGTGACAGAAAAAGATAGAGAGAAGACGGCTTTCATAGTACCCAACGGACTTTATGAATTCCAGACGATGCCTTTTGGACTTTGCAACGCCGCAGCCACTTTCCAGCGCCTGATGCAGACGGCACTGATTGGGCTCTTCCCGAAACATTGCATAATCTACCTAGATGACGTTCTCGTTTTCGGTAGAGGCATTCGCGTGCATAACGCCAATCTGAAACTAGTCCTAGACCGTCTGCAAGATGCAGGTTTGACCTTGAATCCAAAGAAGTGTCATTTTCTCCGCCGTTCAGTCAACTTTCTGGGGCACACAGTCTCGTCAGACGGGATGGCAGTCAGTGAAGATCGCACAAAACAAGTGAGAACCTGGCCAACACCAACTAATCAGACGGAACTTCGCAGTTTCCTCGGTTTGGCAAACTACTATAGGCGCTTCGTTAAAGGCTTTGCCAAGATTGCTAGCCCCCTACACAAGCTAACCGAGAAGCAGGCAAAAAGAAATTTCAAGTAAGAGAATGAAAATGATGAAGCCTTCAAAGAATTAAAGCGAATGCTCTGCTCCGCTCCGATTTTGGCTTTACCAAACTTCGGGACCGCCGCACCTCCCTCCTTCGTACTAGACACGGACGCCAGGGACGTGGCCGTGGGTGGTGTACTTTCGCAAAGAGACAAAGAAGGTAGGGAACACGTCATCGCCTACGCTAGTGCCAGATTGAACAAAAAAATGAGACAGAAGAGTGCAACAGAACGTGAACTTTTCGCCATCTATACAATGGTACGCCACTTCAAGCACTACCTGATAGCGAGGCAGCTCATAGTGAGAACAGACCATCAGGCGCTAACCTGGTTGGAAACAATGAAGGAGATCGATCGTTCGGTTGCACGCTGGTACGAGGAACTGCAACAATATGACTTCACTGTGCAGTACAGAAAAGGAAACTTGCATAGCAACGCAGATGCCTTATCCCGCAGACCTCTCTCAGTGGAAAGGCATGGCGGTGTAGTGGGAACCCTATTTTTAAGCGAGCCGACTAAACATCAGTGGAGTAACACACAGAGTACAGACTCCGACACGTCCTTGGTATACGACAGGTTTCTGGCATCCTCGTCCAAGCCCACTGCGGAAGAGATGAAATCATCCAGCAAGGCAGCCAAGCAGATATGGCAGCAATGGTCCAAACTCTCCCTGGAAGATGAAGTCTTGTGGTACCAAGAAGATGCCACGTCTCCCAAGCGCCTGGCTGTCCCAGGTTCCCTGATACAAACAGCCCTCCAAGAGCTGCACGAACGATTGGGCCACGTCGGTGAGAAAAAGATGGTGGAGGCCTCGATGAAACGATACTGGTGGCCCTCCCTCTCCTCAGACGTGCACGACTTCTGCCGAACCTGCATTACTTGCAGCAGGTTCAAGAACCCTCATTCCACAGCAGTGGCACCTCTGCAGCCTATGCTTACGGGATTTCCGGGCGAACGAGTGGGTGTCGACATCATGGAGCCCCTACCCCTTACCAAGAGGGGAAACCGATATATCTTAGTTATGGTTGACTACTTCACGAAAGTGGCCGAAGCGGAGCCCATGAAGTCCCAAGACGCCGAGACAGTCGCGTCGACCTTTTTCAATCGTTGGATCTGTCAGCACGGAGTGCCTGAATCAGTCCATAGCGACCAAGGCCCTAATTTTGAAAGCCGACTCTTTACTGAACTATGCAAGTCCCTCGGAATCGCAAAGACGCGCACGACACCTGGCCACCCTCAGGGCAATGGACAAGTGGAAAGAACTAACCGAACCCTGATAGGGTTACTAAAGGCTTTCACGAAGGAGGCACGATCGGAAGATTGGGATTTAAACCTTGGACGTGCTCTTCTTGCCTATAGGGCTACAGTCCACACATCAACCGGTGTCTCTCCGTTCAAGATGCTCACCGGCCGCGAAATGAGAGTTCCCTCTGACGTCTTCCTCCCGCGCAAAGAAGTGGCTACCGACAACGCCCCGAAGTACGTACTACGCCTCAGAGAAGGGATAAGAAAGACGTTTAATCTCACCTGTCGACACCTTCAAATGTCTTATACCCGACAAAAGAAATACTACGACAAGCACAGTCGACTCACTGCCTACCACGAAGGAGATCTCGTTCAAATATATCGGCCGATTCCTCCACCTGGGACACATCACAAATTGTACCACCCTTGGAGTAAAGATCCCTTTCGCGTAGTAAAAGTCCTGTCCCCTACGAACTACCTCGTCCGGAATGCGGAACTCCGTACCCATCCCATAACCGCCCATCACAATAAGATCCGCCCTTACAGAGGTGTTCCGACGGTCGGCTACGAGGACGAAGCCTATTTAATCGTAGAAGAAGGCAAACCACCTGATGGTTTAACCAAAGCGAATCAATAGGGGCAGCGCCGGAGACGGCGCTCAAAAGACGAGGGGGCTATGTAATACTTAATTCTTTAAATGTGCTTTGTAGGCCAGAGGCGGGAAGTCAATTTGAACCACGTGACGGAGCAGCGCAGAGACTCGCTGGAGCGTGACACATCCTCGGCCTAAAACCCATATCTCGCCTAGCTGTATTTATCACCCCATATACATTAAAGACGTCTAAACTTACGCAGACTTCTGCTATCAAGGGTGACCAGGGGGGAGAGGAGGAGCCCTCTGCAGTGTGTCGTAGAATTGGCTCTGTCGAAGTTGGGAGATTCAAATTGTGTTTCTGCCCTCACTTACAATGTTTGTCTAGAGAAACGCAAGCATTACATTATTATAGCACCAACCAATGTAAGTTGTAAAACCCTCAAGAAGTCAACCTTTGCACATATATAACTAGTTAGCAATGAAAACCTGTGCTTTATGTGACCTACGAATGCCTTGGAAAATCGGATTTGTCTTTTATATTTTTAAAATAAAAAAGGTCTTGTTTTTGCTGTGATTCTTAAGATCAATAGGAATTCCTGCGATAACCATTTGTTTCATCGTACTTAATGCTCCCTTTGCGTATCTAGCGGCATATGTGAGAGGGTAGGCTTTGATGCGATGGTTGCCGTGCGTGGTGTGCGGTTCGCGCTAACGAGTCCAGGTGTGTAAGTATCCTTGTATGTAAATTTTGACGTATTTTATGTGTATGCATCCGAGACCCTTTATTATGGGCATGAGAGCGTGGCTAGCGACTTTGAGGCTTGCTGAATTCGTGGTTCGTGCAATGCTCGTGGTGGAATACTCAGGTTTCATTAGCTCGTTTAATTAGATGCTTAAGTGCATTTGACACTAGAGTGGTCTCTGCTGATCCTGCCTGTTTTAAGTTGTTTTGCGGTCATGCTGAGAGGTGAGGCGTCCGAATTTCCTAATACTGGATACAATTGTTGCATTTGTGGGCAACGAATTGCATATCGAGTCGGTGGGTCTGCCACTTGAGAGCAGTTGAACTATTTCAGACTAGTTAGAGATAACTTTCTTGGTTTTGTGGCGATTATAGAGGCAATTAAAAAGTAGATTCGAGGAGACCGTAAGCGGAGAGTGCAGCGTTTGTATGGTGTACACCTCTACCCCGGATTTTCGTCTCTAGCGCATTGCTGAATTGAAACCGAAAGGTTTAAGCGTAGATGAGAGGAGGTGCGAAGTAACTTGGACTCGAGAATGCTAGATTAATAAATTAATGCTTTATTTAAGATCCGTGATGTAATTGGGGAGTTTTTATGCAGAGATCTGATATCTTTTGGATAACTTACATGCCTCCAGCGGCAGGTGGTAAGTTGGGATGATTTTGGCATATGGACATAATTTATCCGCTCCCAAAAAATACTACTACACGCCATTTTTCAGTTGTAAAGGATATGATCAATGCCCCTCCTTCGCTGTACAGTCGTTGGTGCGCCAAAAGACTTGGCACTCTTTCATCATAAAGCATGCTGCACAATTTGGTAATGTGTGATTAATTTAGCACTCCTTGGATGAGGCGGAGAAATGCAGTGAAGGCGAACGCTCGCGGTGTTGCGTCCTTGGTGGGACTGCAGGTGTGACGAGATGGATTCTTTCCTCGCTTCTTTTCTCGGCCGTGAGTGCAGCTGAGGTCTTGGTGACTCTGTTGCCTTGTAGGAGGTACAGTAAGTGTTCACCATCTTCTTACCAACGTTGCATGTATTTGATGCGCTGATTAATGCAGGGTGACCTAATGTCGTCTGTTTAACGCGTTTTCCTTATTTGTTTGTTATAATTGGCTGGAGTGAAGTGCCGTAAGCATATTGGGTGAGGTTGGTAGCAGTGAAACATATTTAGGAGCGTTCTTGGTGGATAATTGCATTTATTTTATGCAAACGAGCTTTTGATGAAAAAAAAAACAGTGGAGCATCTAAGCTGTGGTGAAGCCGTTGAAAGGAGGGTTTGTAAAGTCATGTTTTGAGGGTTCATCCGTTTTCTGTAACGCACTATATAAAGTGGTCGTTTAATGGCCATTTTAGACGGATGTTGCTTGCGTTGGACACGAGGTAGCCGATGAACACGTAGGGTCGTGGTGGTCCATTGTTTGTCTGTGGAACGTCATCACCGTTGTCTCTGTTGTGATTTTTGTATTTCCTTCCGTGGATCTCTGTTGGAATGTGGTAGCGTTGCCATTTCCCTTCGGTGTTTCCCAATTATTAATTATTAATAAGGTAAAGCAAAACGTCGCAAAGAAGTTAGTAGGTTGAGTTGACACACCTTTATAAGAACTGGTTGTCCGTGTAGTTGAGCCTAAGTTAGTAGTCCGCAGAAAAGATGGCCACAAAACAAATCAACCACATGTGAAAAAACACTACATTTATGTGTAATGGTAGTCCGGGTACACGCTAGTCATCGTGGTATCTCAATGTAAAGGTAAAACTTGTCTTACTGAAATCGGTTTTGAACGTTTTTAATGTTGAAACGCAAAACTTTTGAAGCAGTCGCCTCCTACCTATGTTATGAGGAGGTATCTGTACATATTGTGACGAAATGGAAGTAATCTGTATGTAAGCACCTGTTGGTAGTAAGGCGGTAGTCTGTCATCGCGGCGCCAACGAGTCCTCCCTTTAGATTCAGCATCACGTTTTATGTGATCGTTAAAAGGGCGAAGAGGAGCTGAGGCACTTGGCTCCTACGTCTGGCGTAAGGAGCCGTCGGTAGAAATTGACCAAATGGAGGTTTTCTGTACGTGAGCACCTTTTGGCGATGGGGCGGAGGTCTCTGTAATTGCAGTACCGACGCCTGTCTCCTTTACAATCCGTATCAATTTTTTTTTATTGTTGAGAGAGAACAGCTGAGCTTGTCGGCTCCTACGTCTGTTGTAAGGAGCCGTGAGTAGAGATTGTGAGGAAATGGAGGTGTTCTGTGCGTGAGGACCTCTTGGTAATAGGGCGGTAGTCTGTATCATCGCGGCACCGACGCGTCCCTCCTTTGCGATCCGATTCACGCTTTTTATTGTTAAGCAGATCTAAAGAACCAGTGGCGTATTGTCTTTGTCATGAGGAGCTGTGGGGTCAGATTGCGACGAAATGGAAGTATTGTGCATGTGAGCACCTCTTGGTAGTATGCCGGTAGTCTGTGTTATCGCAGCATCGACGCGTCCTTCCTTTGTAATCCGTTTCAGGTTTTCTCTTGTTAAGACAGAACTGCTAAACTTATCAGCTCCTAGGTCTGTTGCAAGAAGCCGTCGGTAGGGAATGTGACAAAATGAAGTGTTGTGTACGTAAGCACATCTTGGTAATAGGGCACTAGTCAATGTTATCAAGGCACCGACGCGTCTCCCCTTTACAAACCACAACACAATTTTTATTGTTTAGACAGATCTGATAGGCGCTAAACCGTCATCGCGGCATTAACGAATCTCAACTTTATATTTGGTATGAGGTTTTATAAGGTGGAAACGGAGGATTGGTCATGGAGTCGCCTTTTGCGATGGTGATGAGGTGCTGTCGGTACAGATTGTGAGGAGAGTAGAATGGCTGTAGTCTGTTGTCGCGGCACAGTGGAATTTCTCCTTTTTGGTTGGTACCACGTTTCGTATTGTTGAGACGGAGGATTGGTAACGGTGGTGTCGGTACGGATTGTAGGAATTGGTAGCATTGTTTATGCGGGCATCTTTTTTTCTTCTTTTTAGGGCGGTAGACTGTCATCGCTGCAACGCAACGTCTCTTTTTTTACAAATGCTGTTATCTTTATTCGCCTTCTTTTTTTCTCTTACAATTCTCTTGATACAGATATTGACCTCTCGTTTGCTTCTCTGTTTTAAAGATCTTTTTTTGGACGCGCGGTTGGCGGCGTTTTCCTGGCCTCTGCTTCGCGCTTTTTAAAAATCCTTTTATGAATTTTTCGTTAAGTTCGAGAACCGCTTTGTCAGTTGATTTTTGTATTTGTTCTGTCGAACTCTCGGGTCTGTTTGTGGCGCCCTGGATGCACCTTTTGTGTGGCCATCTATTGTTAACATCGCGGTTGCAATGCGGCGCTTCTTTAAATCCGTTTTGAATTTTTAATTTCGAATGCTGCGTCTAGATTTTCTTTTGACGAACTCTCTACTCAGATAGTGATGAAACGGGCACATTTTATAGCTGGACACTTCTTGGTCATCGAGCGGCACTTTGTGTTGTCGCGTTACCAACGTGGCTCTCTTTTTAAATTTTTTTTATGGGTTTTTACCTTTGAAACGGAGAACTGCTCGGCCTGTTGCCTCCTGTCTTGCTCTTGGGAGTTCCCGTGTAAGTTGTTGCAGTTCCTCGTACCAGCGTGCAACCGAACGGTCGATCTCCTTCATTGTTTTCAACGAGGTCAGCGCCTGATGGTCTGTTCTCACTATGACCTGTCTCGCCATCGGGTAGTGCTTGAAGTGTCGCCCCATTGTGTAGGTGGTGAAAAGTTCACGTTCTGTTGCACTCTTCTGTCTCATTTTTTTGTCTAGTCTGACACCAGCGTAGGCGATGACGTGTTCTCTGCCTTCTTTGTCTCGCTGCGAAAATGTCTGTCTAGTACAAAGGGTGGTGCGTCGGTCTCAAAGTTTGGCAAAGCCGGAATCGGAGCGGGACAGAGCATTCGCTTTAGTTACTTGAAGGTTTCATCATGTTCGTTCTCACACCTGAAATTCTTTTTCGCCTACTTCTCCCTTAGTTTGTGTAGAGGACTAGCAATCTTGGCGAAGCCTTTGATGAAACGCCTATAGTAGTTTGCCGAACCGAGGAAACTGCGAAGTTCCGTCTGATTCGTTGGTGTTCGCCAGGTTCTTACTTGATTTGTGCGATCTTCAGTGACTGGCACTCCTTTGGATTCAAGTTCGAACCTGCATCCTGCGGACAGTTCAGGACTAGTTTAAGATTGGCGATATGCTCGCGGATGTCTACCAAAAACAAGGACGTCATTGGGGAGATTATGCAATGTTTAGGAAAAAGCCCGATCAGTGCTGTCTGCATCAGGCGCTGGAAAGTGGCTGCCACTTCTACTTGCCAGAAACCGGATTTTAAGTCTATTGTGGAGAACCACTTTGATCCATGCAGAGCATCCAAGGAGTCGTTGATATGAGGTAAGGGAAAGGCGTCCCTCTTGGTTACGGCATCTAGCTTTCTGTGATCGATGCACAGCCGTAGACTACCGTCGCTTTTCTTTACCTGTGCGATTGGGGAAGCGCGGTGGCATGGTCATCATGGCAGCCACGTGGCTCTCTTTTAATCCGTTTCGAGTTTTATTAGTAAAAAGGAGAAGTGGCGACTTGGTTGCCTCCTGTTTTTGCTGTGCGAATTTGTCGAGGCATTCTCCAGATGTTCGCGCCTTGGTGGTAGCGCTCTAGCCTACTTTTCCGCGTCTTCAACACTGCGCTTCTTTTCGATCGGTACGTAATGGAATCGTTATTGGTTTGAAATCGCCACTTCGGCGCTTCTTTGATGTCTGTTTTTAAAGAACATTTTTATAATGAGAACTCCTTCGTGCTTTTGTGTCTCTCATGGGCTTATCACGGTCAGATTGTCGAGTTGACCTTTATTCTGTGAGAGGCCATCTAGGTGTGCTCGATGATTGTTGTGCCCCTTCAAATGCCACCGAGTTGCGCGATGGCTGTGTGTCGCTTTCCCACTTTGAAGAGTTGGTGCCACTGAGGAGGGTTCTTGATTGGGAATCGCACAGCATTTGTTCACTCAGTCCGCCGCAAAATTCATAACTTGTGTACTGTGAAAAATCGCCCTGTATGACGGGCTTCTTTGCCTTCCGTCCGCACAGACAGCACGTGTTGAAGACGCGGACGATGTATCTCCTCAACCTTGTACGAATTCTTCTGCCAATTCCATGTGGTCCGTCCATTTCAATCTGATATAAGTGAGGAAGTAGAGGAGCCACGGGAGGAAGAAGCGATTAGATGTAGTAAAGTGAGTTGGCGGGTGTGTGGGTGAATGGGTGGGTGGACGATAAGGTGTTGGCGGAAAGTGGAGTTGAAATTAATAAGGCAACCAACTAGGCATGCAACGAGCAACGAAAGGAGATCTTACTTCACCCAGGATAGAACTGTCGACCTGGTAGATTAGAATGACAAGTTAGAGGAGAGGATGAGGTGAATGTGTCTTCGCACTTCAATACACACAGTCAGGCACACACACACACATACGCAGACGTTCCTACCTGTTTTGGTGGGAGGCCGATGGAGGCGACCTTCTAAAAGGACGAAAACAAAGATAGGTAATGGCACACACACACACGCACACACAGACTGGGCAACCAAACAGACAGACAGACAGACAGGCAGGCAGGCACAGATACATGGTGGAAAAGGAGCAGGTGATCTGTCTGTAGGGGCAGGAAGCGCATATTCTTACCCGTTAATGTAGAGCGCCAGGTGGAGAAATCCTCTATGGAGAGAAGAAAAGAATTAGACAGTGAGATGATGAGGTAGGAGTTGGGGAGTCCATAAATTACAAGGTGGGAAGTAAGAGCAACGCGCTCACCTTCGCTCTCGAGGGGATAAGTGGAGGAGGAGTAGGAGCAGGAGACGAAATTGAGGCAAAGTGGTGTGGAGCATTTACTGCGACAGAAAGAAAGGAATGGAAAAGGAATGGGGATCCAGGCTAGACTATGCTAAATCAAGATTGGATCTTGAGCAATGCGTGATTGTGTCAGTTACAGTATAGACCATGCTAGTCTGATGTAGGCTATGAAACTTGGCACTATCGAGTCGTGTCACAAATCGGGAGTGAAAATAGAAGACGAATGAAGGAGAGCTTACAAAGAGGGCGCTGGCAGAAGATGAGGTAGGAGAAGGAAAGGAGGAGACTGGGGCGAATTGAGGTCAAGTTCGAAGAGGGAAAAGGCGAGCAAAGAGTAGGAAAGGCAAAGAGGCGATATTTTATTGTGTCTAAAATTAGACAAATGAAGGTTAGCTAATGAAACGCAGGGAGTACCAACTCCTCTGTTCCGATTGAGTTTAATGCATAAAGCAACTTGCAAGGCGCAATACTTGGAGGCCTACGGAACATCGTAGTGGGAGACAAAGGAGGGACTCACTAAAGGCGCGTTGCAGTGGAACGTAGAGAAGAGAGCTCCCACCCCTCCATTTTGAAGACACTGCTAGGCCTGCTCATAGTCTGAGTACCTTGATCTCTAGTGTCTGCAAGACAGAAGAGAAGAAGACCTCGTTTTACATGGCATGGGCTTGTGTTGGTGAATTAGGCGGGTCAAATTGGGGTGTTGTTAGGATTGACTTCGGTGATAGCACATAAGGCGCCTCAAGGGATGAGGCATGCACGATAGATCTGGCTGGTGACCCTGTCCATCCTCTTCTTTCCTATTTTATGCAGACATGTCATAATCCAGCCTAGGTGACCAGTCTGCTCTGTTCCGACCGAGTGCAATCCAGTCAGATCTAGCCAAGCCGTGCTACAGGGCTTCTGCGGTGGGGTATGCATATTGAGCATGCCATTATTACCTCAATAGGTCTCTTGATGCTGTCACTTATTTGGTGATTGTGAAAGCATACAAGAGACATCGAAAGTGAGCGTGGCAGGACAAGTGTGCTGCAGGGTAGAAATTGATTAGGGACATTGCTGACTCACAACTAAAATGACTATTGCCGTAACGACGACGTGTTTCCTATGTTTCTAGACATATGCTTTGAAGACTTATTGCGCTGCATTGCGAAGCAGCATGAATGTACATCTGAGAGAGACAAGGGAATGAGTGAGATAGAGACAAAGGGATGAGAAGTCGAGAGCATGGAATGAGAGAGGGTGAGGAAGGAGGAAAGGGGATTCGACATGGACACCGTAAGATGACTCTGTACAGTGCTGCGGCGCAGCATTCTGCATTTCTTCCCCTCTTTCTTTCATCTACCCCCAAACTGATTTCCTTACCTGCTGATCTAGCCACCTGACTCAGTTGAATGGGAAGCAGTTGGCCTAATGGAAGGGGTTCAACCTTATTTTTAGTGGCACTCTCAAACAGGCTAATCATAATTTTAACTTTCCATGTGATTTACAATGATTAGCAGATGTAATGGCATTGAAATTACGGTAAAGTTAATCAACCCCTCTCACAAAGTGTGAGGAAAGCAGCAAGGTTCATTAAGGATTTAACTTTATCAAAAAAATTGCGTGGTCATTCCTTTGGACTGGTAAATCGAATGGGTCCTTGGGTTGCAAATAACATAAATGTGGGATGGCGAACAACGCCCTAGGTTGTATAAAGTAAAGTGACACAATATGAGGATGTTGAGACTAACCATCTGCTGGGTATGTGATGGTTCGGAGACAAACAAAGCTTTCGGTGCTTCATGGTCGTGGGCATGGCCTGATGGTCGCGATAGTTGGTCTTGTTGACGAAGACAACCATTCTCCTACTCCAGGCGCAACTTGAGGTCGTGCGAGTAATTGAGCTGAATTGTCGTGGATAGGGTATCCATTCAACCGCCATGAAGAAAATTTGGGTAGGGAAGGTGAGAGGTTTTTTTGAGGCGCCCCATAGTGTTGATAAACGATAGGAACAGTTGGATTTGAGGGGTCAGGGTGGGTCATGCAACTACTTTAGTTGAGGCATCCGCTCCTAGAGTGCGGAAGAAGGATTTGCACCAGGTTGAGGCGATTCATCGCTCACATCTTCAACAACACATGCTGTCTGTGCGGAAGCACGGCAAGGAAGCCCGTCATACAGGGCGATGTTTCACAGTACACAAGTTATGACTTTTACGACGGACTGAGTGAACAAATGCTGTGCGATCCCCAATTAAGGACCCTCAGTGGCGCCAAATCTTCAAAGTGGGAAAGCGACATACCTCAGCCATCACGCACCTCGGTGCCATTTACGAGGGCACAACAATCGTCGAGTACGCCCAGATGGTCTCTCGCGGAACATAAATCAACTCAAAGCACTGATGGGACACAACAAGTTGAATAATTCTCATTCCTACTGAGAAGATCCGAAGGCTGTTCAGGTTCCCTTGCCTAAAAAGCAAATACATACAAAGTGATTACACATGGTTGATACAAACTGTTGACCAGGAAGCGCCAGTTGGTGATTTGAAACCAATATCGACTCATTCAACACCGATTTACGAGAAAGTGCTGTGTTGGAGACGCGAAATAGCAGGCTACAGCGCTATTTACACGAGGCACACATGTAGAGAATGCACCCATTTTGTCACAGTCTGCCTCGAGAAATTTGCACAGCAAAAACAGGAGGCAACCAATTCATCAGCTCTCCTCTTTATTAATGAGAGCTGATGCCACGGTTGGTGCCACGATGACACTGCAACTGCGCTATTGAGAACGGCTGCCCATGTAGCGAATGCATCAATTCCGTCACCAACTTACTCAGGAACTCCTAATAACAAAACAGGCGGCTACCAACCAAACAGTTCCCCATTTGTAAATTATAAATTTAAGAAGGTTATCGTTGGTACCACGATAACCCCAACTATCGTCCTATTGCCGACAAGTGCCCATCTATAAAATGCGTCCATTTCATCACCATCTTACACGAGACCTCCTCGGAACAAAAAATGGGAGGCAGCAGCCTGAGCAGTTCTCCTTCTCAACATCAAAATTTCCCAACGGACATAAAAGGGACGAAGCGTTGCTACCGCGATAACAGCACTTACCCTGCTGTTAGCATGAGGTGGCCATACAAACGGTGCGTCCAGGTCGTCACGATCTGACAAGAGAGCTCCGCAGAACAAAAACAGAAAGAAACTGGCTAAGTAGTCTTCCACCTTAACAAAATATCATACCGATTTAAAAGAAGTGTCGGATTGCAACCGAGACAACACCAGCTACGGCGCGTGTGACATGAGGTCTCAATGCATGGAAGCACACTTTACGCCACAATCTACCTCGAATAATTCTCGCCACTACCGCGCTTTTACCAAAGGTTGCTCACACATAAACTGCTTTCATTTCGTCACAATCTGTCTCGGGGGCTCATCCCAACAAACGCGGGAAACGACTGGCTTAGCAGTTCCATTTTCCAACAATAAAAGCAGTGAAGCGAATTTTATGGGAGAGACGCGTCGGTGCCACGACAACACAGGCTACCTAGCTTTTATCAAGCAGTGCTCGTTTATAAAATGCTTTCATTTCGTCATATACACGGGAACAACAATCGTCGAGTGCACCTCTGTGGTCACCGAATGACTAAAGAATACCTCAAAACAGCTATAAGAGGCAACAAAATACAGTTCTCATTCTTACTGGTGTCGAAACAAAACAGAGCAAAGGTCCTTGCCTTGCCGTCCAGATTCGCAGAGTCATTTGCGGTTGGGAAGAGGTCCCCACACACCCAATGCATCCAATTGGTCGCCATCCGACCGGAGAACACCTCAGAACAAATGTCGACCCTACAATTTACCAACAATTCAGCTCGCGCCCACCAACTCACTTCATCGTATTTAATTGCGGCGCAATTCTCGCAAGTGATAAGGTGAGTGAGTCGGTGCGAGCAGGTCGCCTCCTGCAAAGTGGTAATGTCGGAGGCATTACTGGTGGTGTGGCAAGGACGAGTGGGGAATCGGTGAATAACTTCACACCGAGTCGACGTTTCTAGAAGTGCGAGTAGCTTACATTGTGCAGTGTATTGATTGCCATATTGATGGATCAGGTTGAAGTATTGGTCAGTCAGTCAGTCAATGAAGATGACCTTGAGGGAGGATGGCTCCAATTGCAAAGCTGTGTGTGGGTGCATTTTTGGACACAAAGTAGAATTATCTTGACGCGTCAGTAAGCCTGCGTGGTAGGGCAGAGTGTAAAGGGAAGGCGTAGAAGATGGCATAATGGTAGCAGAGGTGGTGAATTGTTGTTTGTGCTAAACACTACTTAATCATGATGAATTTACAGTTTTATCAGAAAAGTGCTGTCTTTGGGGAGTAAGGTCAAGTGGTCGAACCTCTCCTCCCTCCTTCCTTCCACCTATGTCAAACCACTTGTAAATGAGGCGATAAGCACGCCATTATTCAACTTTCGCATTTATAACATGTTATTCTCAAGGGAATCGCCATCCTTGTCATGTGGAACAAATCTTCCCTACAACAAAGCATTAAAAGCCAGCATTAACTCATTCCTGGAAATCCTAATCCATTTAGTTAGTAGCGAATTTTTAAAGTGCTAGAAGCACGCAGTCTAAAGTTGCATGTCTTCAGCTCACACCACAATGCGACGCCATTCATTTATTTGTGGAATAATTTTCCCAAAGTTTTACCATAGCATGGATACGGTAGTAAATCTTCCGAATAGATTTTCGTCAGCATTGAAAATACCCATCTTTACTTTCATATCTGGTGCATACATCGCTTCACTTTCGTCCTGACAAGCACCGACGCAAGCCTGGGCTTGTAGAAAAGCGTTCCAGTCTATATCTAGTTGGGTAATTCCATAACATTATTGTGCAACACTATTAAATTAGCGGCCTTACTTTATTCAAAGACCACTGTCAACAAGTGGAGGGAAGTATCAGCACAATGTCGGCGAGGCAGTTGAAAGGCCAGCAGATCAACACATTGGACGAAGATAATGAGTGCAATGGACTGTTGTTACACAAACAGGTGGCGAAAAATGGCATTCAATAAACTGACTTCCGTACCACAAACTCTATCTCACAGGATCATTCCTTTCAGTATACCACTAAAATCTTTTTCCTTTGGTGGGGTACCTTCTCAAGGGCAAATATACAAGTCTTAAAGGATATTCTCGTCCAATCTGCCGACACAACTTCTTCCTTTTCGAAATCAAACTGCGGTCCCTGTTTAACGGGATGACGGTCGACAGGTTGCCGTCAAGAGATAATATAACATGCATGACACCAGCATCCAGCCTCGCTTAGACATGGAGACGAACGGAGTCAATAAATATTTCTTTTTTGCAACGGAAATGTGGGATTAGTTTCCACTGACCGTGCAGAGCTTGCCAAATGCGAAAGATTGCATAAGTACCTTTAAAGAAGTTTTAAGGGAAGTGTGGGTTTGATGCTTCTACCCCGTCAAAAGATGCGGTAGTGTTGCCTCCACACACTGCCAGCACATGAACATTCTCCACTTCCACCACTATCGGACTAACATTGTGATGCTTATGTTCTTTAAGTGTGCTTTGTAGGCCAGAGGGGGGGGGGCGACAATTTGAACCTGGTAGCGGGGCGTCGTAGCGACTCACTGGAGCGTGACTCATCCCCGTCCTGAACTCTCTTACAAGGTCTTGCTGTACTCACTCTCTCTCTCATCCATAATAAAGATGTCGAAGCGTATCCAGACTTCTAATAACAGGGGCGATAAGAAGGAAGAGGAGGAACCCTCTACACTGATGGCAGCATTAGCGGACCTTCCCCGTTTCAAGGAAGGAAAGAATTTTGAGGATCGGATGGAAACCGTGAGGCTTAACATCCACTTATACCTTTAGCCGCAGAGAATTCCGCTGATCCTGCACGCTCTTCCGCAAGAGCTTTTCTCAGCAGTGATTGATGCCGGGGTCACACCTGACTCCGATCCTGACCAGTGCTGTGCGATCCTGGCTCAACTCGTTATCAGCCAGCGAGAGAAGTCGCTAGCTAGGGACTTCTTTTGCCGCGAACAAAAACCAGGCGAATACGACTAGGAGTACGCTGTGGTCCTGCGAATCCTCGCCAAACGGCGCTTCTGAGACTGCCTACCCAACAAGGTGAAAAATTGGGTGGCTGTTCAATTCAAAGCCGAAATCCGACCACCGTCCATCACAGCAAAGCTCCAGGCCATGAAGAACAACGATTTCAGCCAGTTGGTCGAGGCAGCGTCCCAAATGTCCAACTGCCGACCGAATTCTACACATCCACGTTGAACTCCGACGCGCCGTATCTCAGAAGCAGGTGAGCCGCACTATTTCTTATTCTGCCTACCCTCCCATGGTTCGATCCCATTCATGCAATTCTCAGCCAAGCTAGAGGGACACCCCTGCAGTTTTCCCCTTGACTCAGGCGCAGCCAAGGCATTAGTGAATCCCCAAGCGTCCCTAGATCTCCGCACCAAGTTTCACACCAGTACTCCCTCTGCAAAACTTCTCTTAGAAGAAGGGAGAAAGATTAAGGTAAAAGGCTAGACGTCGCTAAAAGTGTCACTGGATAAGAAACCTGGACAGTCTAATTTATTATGTGCCCCGAGTTAGTTTGGGACGCGGTACTCGGCGTTGGCTTCCTTCGTAACACCAAGGCGGTTCTGAATTTCGCAGAAGAGACATTCGTGACCCAGCAGTATAAGGAAACAAGCCCAGTCAGATCCTCTCCAAAAAAGAACGCAGACGAAATCGGTAGCGGTCTTTTCGGGGCTACGGGCATTCCCATCAACAACTTAGATGAGCTTTGCTCCCAGTTGACACAGATCACTGATAGCGAGAGAACGGACCTGCGCTCATTGCTTAGCAGGTATCCGGGTCTGTTCTCATGGCGAGGAGCGAAACTCGGACGAACAAATATAGTCAAACATACTATTGCCACGGGCAAAGCTGGGCCCATTTGGCAACCACCCAGACGTATACTGCCGCTCCTCCTGGACGACGTAAACCGTCTGGTGGAAGAGATGATCAAGGATGAAGCTATAAAACCATCCAAGTCACCATGGGCTTCCCCAATCGCACAGGTAAGGAAAAGTGACGGTAGTCTACGGCTGTGTATGGATCACAGAAAGCTAGATGCCGTAACTAAAAAGGACGCCTTTCCCTTACCTCATATCAACGGCTCCTTGGATGCTCTGCATGGATCAAAGTGGTTCTCCACAATAGACTTAAAATCCGGTTTCTGGCAAGTAGAAGTGGCAGCCACTTTCCAGCGCCTGATGCAGACAGCACTGATCGGGCTTTTTCCTAAACATTGCATAATCTCCCCAATGACGTCCTTGTTTTTGGTAGACATCCGCGAGCATATCGCCAATCTTAAACTAGTCCTGAACTGTCCGCAGGATGCAGATTTGACCTTGAATCCAAAGGAGTGCCAGTTTTTTCGTCGTTCAGTCACCTTCTTGGGCACAGTCCCGTCAGATCTGATGGCAGTCACTGAAGATCGCACAAAACAAGTGAGAACCTGGCCAACCCCAACTAATCAGACAGAACTCCGCAGCTTCCTCGGTTTGGCAAACTACTATAGGCGTTTCATCAAAGGCTTCGCCACGATCGCTAGTCCTCTACACAAACTAAGGGAGAAGTAGGCGAAAAAGAATTTCAGGTGTGAGAACGAACATGATGAAACCTTCAAGTAACTAAAGCGAATGCTCTGCCCCGCTCCGATTCCGGCTTTACCAAACTTCGAGACCGACGCACCACCCTTTGTACTAGACAGACACTTTCGCAGCGAGACAAAGAAGGCAGAGAACACGTCATCGCCTACGCTGGTGCCAGACTAGACAAAAAAATGAGACAGAAGAGTGCAACAGAACGTGAACTTTTCGCAGTCTATACAATGGTGCGACACTTCAAGCACTACCCGATGGCGAGACAGGTCATAGTGAGAACAGACCGTCAGGCGCTGACCTCGTTGAAAACAATGGAGGAGCTCGACCATTCGGTTGCACGCTGGTAAGAGGGACTGCAACAATATGACTTCACTGTGCAGCACAGAAAAGGGGACTCGCATAGCAACGCGAATGCATTATCCCGCAGACCTCGCTCAGTGGAAAGGCATAGCAGTGTAGTGGAAGCCCTATTTTTAAGCAAACCGACTGAACATCAGTGGAGAGACACACAGAATACAGATCCCGACACGACCCTGGTATAGGACAGGTTCCTGGCAGCTTCGTCTAAGCCCACTGCGGAAGAGACGAGATCGTCCAGCAAGGCAGCCGGGCTGATATAGCAACAATGGTCCAAACTCTCCCTTGAAGATGAAGTCTTGTGGTACCAAGGAGTCGTCACGTCTCCCAAGCTTTGGCTGTTCCAGGTTCCGTAATACAAACAGCCCTTCAAAAGTTGCACGAACAGTTGGGTCACGTAGGCGAGCAAAAGATGGTGGAGGCCTCGATGAAGCGATACTGGTAGCCCTCCATCTCCCCAGACGTGCAGGACTTCTGCCGAACCTGCATTACTTGCAGCAGGTTCAAGAACCCTCATTCCACAGTAGTTGCATCCCTGCAGCCTATGCCTACAGGATTTGCGAGCGAACGAGTGGGTATTGACATCATGGGCCCTCTACCACTCACCAAGAAGGGAAGCCGACATATTCTATTTATGGTTGACTACTTCACGAAAGTGGCCAAAGCGGAATTCATGAAGTCGCAAGACGCCGAGACAGTCGTGTCAACCATTTTTAGTCGTTGGATCTGCCAACACGGAGTGCCTGAATCAGTCCATAGCGACCAAGGCCCTAGTTTGGAAAGCCGACTCTTCGTTGAACTATGCAGTTCCCTTGGAACTAACCGAACCCTGATAGGACTACTAAAGGCTTTCACGAAGGAGGCACGATCGGAAGATTGGGATTTAAACCTCGGACGCGCTTTTCTCGCCTATAGGGCTACGGTCCATACATCAACCGGTGTCTCTCCGTTCAAGATGCTCACAGGCCGCGAGATGAGAGTTCCCTCCGATGTATTCCTACCGAGTAAGGAAGTCGCTACTGACAACGCCATGGAGTACGTACTACGTCTCAAAGAAGGAATAAGGAAGGCGTTTAATCTTGCCCGCCGACACCTGCAAAGATATCATGCCAGACAAAAGCAACACCACGACAAGCACAATCGACTCACCGTCTACCACGAAGAAGATCTCGTCCAAATATATCGTCCGGTTCCTCCGCCTGGAATATATCGCAAATTTCACCACCCTTGGAGTAAAGACCCCTTCCGCGTAGTAAAAGTCCTGTCTCCCACGAACTACCTCATCCGCAATGCAGAACTCCATACCCAGCCAATAACCGTCCATCACAATAAGATCCGACCTTACAGAGGTGCTCCGCCGGTCGGTTACGAGGACAAAACCTACGTAATCGTAGAAGAAAGAAGCCACCCGATGGTTTAATTAAGGAGAACCAATGAGAGTAGCACCGGGGACGGCGCTCAAAAGACGAGGGACTATGTGATACTAATGCTCTTTAAGTGTGCTTTGTAGGCCAGAGGGGGGGCGACAATTTGAACCTGGTAGCGGAGCGGCGTGGTGACTCCCAGGGGCGTGACTCATCCCCGTCCTGAACTCGCTTGCAAGGTCTCGCTGTACCCTCTCTCTCATCCATAATAAAGATGCCGAAGCGTGTTCAGACTTCTAACAACAAGGGCGATAAGAAGGAAGAGGAGGAACCTTCTACAAGCATACTCTCTAACACACTATGCGTTGAATTTAACTTAAGTGCCTCAAGCATTATCATGCATTCCAACAAGGAAGCAAAAGAATTTATGTGAAAAAGAACAAATCCTACACGGTAGGCTTTTCTCTTCCTGCGTATAATTTGGCAAGCACATATGTAGGTAAAATAGAAAAGAGTTGGTGGGATTCGCGGATAAGTGCAAATTAACGGCGACCGATAAATGACTTCTGATGATACGAAACGATTCAAGAGTAGTAGCTTAATATTAAATAATAAAATTCCCATTCACGTAAAGCACTCGTGCATGTCCTCGTGCATATAAATGAAGTCTCGACTATTACCACCGAACAGAACCCGTAAAACCCGACACGCAGTCATTCCTTAAATAACACTTGCGTGAGGAAAGTGTCACAGCATCTCGAAATCACAGTACATTTGAAGAACACAAGCATTGCGAATGCAGCAAGCGCGTTAAAGATTTGTTAACATAGTGTACAGCATGCATAGTGTGGCATGATAGACAAATAAATGATGGTTATAACACTGCTTACCGAAAGCTGAGGTCAGGTGTTGCGAGGACATGATTTGTTTACTTCTCGTCGGCGGAGAGCACATGCAAAGGGGACAGAGGAGGCTACTTCTAGCTCTCAAGCTCTTTAAGACACTTGGGCGCTGCCTACCTATCTTACTTCCCCTTTAGTGCTCTAAATCCCTAACGCTGGAGGAGGTCAAAGCCATAGGAGTTCGGAGTCCGTTCGGAGTCCCTTCGGAGCTAGTGCCATCCGTTTGGTCATGCAGTTCAATTATGTTGACCGCCTCTTCACCAAAAAGTGCATTCAAACAGGCATGCATTCCAAAAACTGCAGGTCACCCTTTCAGCCCAAACGTCAGTGCTCTGCTCTACCTCGGCTTCCTATCGCACGAGAGATATGCCGTTGTACAGGCACATATTAAGGCGATGAACTGCGAAGGGTTGAGCGCAAAGTTGCGCTTTGCAGACGATTTAGCTTGCTGGTGGGATTGCTCGGAGGGCAGCGCTAATTCACGGCGAATCAGATGGGAGGCCAGCAACAAAGACGAATAAAGATCAAATGAACTCTTCGATTCAGTCAATGCAAAGTGGCGAAAGATGCAAAAAAAACATTCACAAAACCCTTCATTTCATACGTCTTAGAGTTAGTGCACTTTTGTCACCTTTAATGCAGGCACATTGTAGAAAATTGCCTCGTTTAGGTCATTCATGAGTGCTACCATGACCAGCTTTGCCCATAAGAAAAGAAAGCGCGTTTTATCATGAGGGATGCACCGTTCAAGGTAGCGTTTATTATGTCGATGGCTATGAACTCTTCCGTGATGGGCTTCACACGTCCCTGTGGGAAATTCGCAGGTGAATAATTAATGCATGCAGCCCACAAATCGTTCCATTCTTCCAATTCTCTGACTGACTAGTGATTCCACTGCTTCACCGACCGTGTGTCCGGTTGATTGATTGATTGATTGAGTTACTGATTTATTCAGTGATATATTTACCTCCCTGCCCCTTTATTCTCCTTTATGCTGTTCTGCTGATCCACCGAAAGTCTAGCCCCCTTCTTTATCTCACTCGTCAATGAAGGTGGCGGCACAATATTGCAGCCGTAGATGTGGTATTCCTCCCTCTTTCCTTGGTTGCGTGCAAATTCAGTAGCTAGCGCGTACGGCTTGCGCGTGTTTTTCTTCCATCATTGACAAGTTTAATGGCTGACACTGCCACATATTTCGCGCATTTGAAACCCATTTTCATGGCTAAGTAGTAGCATGTCATTTTCTACCAATTCATGACACACTCAACAGTGGACAGCCTACTTTAAGATGCACTCGTCATCCATGTCAACAAGCAACTGCAGGGCAACATGATAACAACACTTTCACACCTCCCAAAGCAAAATATTACGCAGCGGTCAACAGCACTCTAAATCGCAACAAAACATCTCCATCACTATTGTATACATACCCACTGCAGCGCCTTCAGCCTTCCCTCACCCCAAGAACACCAAATAAGACACAACATTCGAGCAGAATACACGTCTATTCCACATACCCACGACCCACTCAGTGAAGGTACAACGGCGAGGAAAACAAGTGGCCCCACCAACAACACTCGTAAAGTAGCCAACTACTGATGCGTTACACAGTTCATCTCTCCGCCTCCAGCGCCATCCTCCGTGCTCTCCTTGGTAATTGTGCTGCACCTGCAATCTCCTCCCCACCTTTTATGGCCAAAGCGCATCCCGCAGGGAATGATGCGGATCCACCGACCATCATGCCTACAAGCAAAATTCCAAATCCTGTCAACGATAAGACCTCAAGACCATGACATTAACAGAACAACTGAGACTTGAGGTGGCTATCGGTCTCAAACTCAGTGCCGCATGGCAACCATACGATGACAAACTTAACTACCTGCATTAGGTAGCAGCAACACTCCTCAGTACCATTAACCGACAGATGTAGTCGTTAAACACACACACCCACGGAACCAAGTGGGGCACCAAGTCAATGGACATTTACCGTCTCTCCTACCAATTAATCGCACTTTGGCAATGTCACCTTACTCACTGTAGCACATAAGCCTGTAGTCGTCAATGAAAACGCTTCCTTGCGTAAGTTATGCATGCACAGAAACTTCTCAACAACTTGTGTCGAATTTCTTTAGCATTAGCCAAACCACTTTCAAGCATATACAGCTTACACTAACCACAATGCCGATTGCTTCACAACTACCTCGTATTGGCTTCACCTCACACCATGCAACTATCAAAGGCGACAGAACCTGAACATCCTATTTTAAAACAAACAAGCGAAACTAATAAGTGTAGGCCAATGATAACACCAGACTTCATTTATATAACATTTCGTCGTACAGGAAAGTACCCACCAGACTACTGCTTAGCACCAAAACACCGCATCCAGTCTTTCATAACTCCTCCGAGCACAAAGTCACGCTACTTATGTCCTGCGCAAGTGAACATTCAACATCGAGCAGGGAAACCTTCAGCAGGATCGATTGGTCGAATGTCTGCAACACCACATCTGTCAACGACGACGACGACGACGAGTTCAAGGGCGCATACATAGTGCCGTCTCAGTGGACTCCCATGGGCTGGCTTCTACAGCCACATTCTCCTTCCTCGATACCACCGTCAGCAACGACGCATGCTGTTGGCAGGACACTATAACCAACATGAGACCTAACTAGTTAAATACAAAAATACTGCGCTACCAAGTTTTGCGCCCAAAATTAGCACCCAGTACTGTTCAATAATGTCTACATGCTTATCACAAAATACACCAAGGAAAAAAATACTCTTGCCGGACTTTGCACCTACAACGAATCTAGCACCGTGCAGTGCCAGGTGATTGGTAGATTTTTATCTTTGTTTCCAACAGATTAGGTCCCTCCTGCCATAATCTCCCCCTTTTGATATCATCCACTATCCAACCAACTGCCAGGACAGCTTCAACTGCTCCCCTTCAAATTACTCTGCGAAACGAACAAGCGATGAAAAGTGCTGTTGCTGGATAACAAAATCTCGTCCAAATTCAATTCCTCATGTTCATTCAATAAAAAAATTTGTATGCGTTTCGACTTGTTCATGTACATGCACACAACTATAAACAAGTCAACTTGATCCATTCCAAATACATAAACTGAGAAGTAACATAAAATACACTCGCGTACAGTGAAAAAGTCAGTAAATAGAAAGATAAAAGGCAAACACTTCAAAATGCAAACATGTCGGAGTTCGAGAAAAGGTTCCAGAGTAGATTTCAAAACAGCTCTGCAGCACTCCCGCCAATTTCCACTCCAATTCACCGGCCTTTCTCAACGCGATCACAAGCCTGCCTACCAGTTCAACACTAACCTCGCATCCATCTCGTCTGTTTACCTGCTGAGCATGCAATTATCCAACGCTTGAACCAAAAGAGCTAACATCTATCGCTATGCCATCAAACGCAACAATATCATCCATGGCAAGATCCGCATCGCAGGTCAAAGGAGACGCCCCCACAAATGACTTCAAAATCCCACGTTGCATATCATTTCACACGCTCATCACATGTAGCTTCATCACTACTGTAAATTCCTAGCATCCGAAAAGAACAAAAGGAAAAAGTGGAAGAGCCGACGCACAAACCACTTCACACTAGAATGAAGACTGAGATCAACCGCGAAATCGCAATTCAGCAGAGCAAATAAATACGATGAGGTTTCGTCATTTTAAATCAAAACTAGCCTCTGAATTAAATTTGCTCTATCTCTGGCTTTTAAATACAGCAAATGCACTGTCAAAACTCAGCAATACTAACAGACTTGCATACATGCATTTATACGCATCTGCAAAATAGTGAACCACAATAGAGCAACCAGAAAGTTTTTTTATAAAATTTAAAGAGCAATTGTAGTACTTTGTTTGTTAGAACTGCTGGTTTCTGTCAAGGTCACAGAGGTGGCCGTATTGCCCTAGCTGCGTGGGCTGATCTCCGGGCCATGCCAGCAGCCTTTTTCCCTCAATCCGGTGAAAATATATATTCTATCTTGCCACTTTGTCTTCTTTTGCCTTAAGGGAGCCTCGGGACGCTACAGCAATGGTCACAAAACCACAAACTGGTATTAAAAAATGTGTCAACCTCTGCTTAGGGCCCATGAAAATGTCAAAGCTAAATAGTTTGCAACATGTCTACGGAGCGACTTAAGCTACCACCGATAATGTATGCATTCAGCATAAAATCTGTGCCTTCGTCGTTCCCCTGATCACCACGCTCTATATCTCACCTGCTCCTTAGAAGCAAGTGTGGCGTCAAAGTCCGTTTAGTCAAAGACCTGAAAAGGGACGAACTAATACGCCATTCTTTTTGATTCAGGCAGTGCTGATTGAGCCGAAGTAGCAACTTGCACACTGAGCATCCTTATTCCTTCAACCTACTAACACCCCAAGCCACCTCAATTGACTTCTTGGGTGATCGACATGATTCCTTGCTTCTCGAGGCTGCATACGACAAGGGGATGTCGCTAGTACATCGCAGTCTCCATTGCACCCTTGGCAAATGTAATGCCACCTGAATCAGATGAGCCAGCAGAAGCAAGTCTGACACCTGACAAGATCATGGAACCCATGGCAAACTTCGATTTCACGAGTCCTCTTCCTCGAACCCATGACAATGCCAGTCACTTAGTTGAGGTGCCTACCCACCTTGAGGAGAGTAAGTAGAGCTTTGGTCGCATCGCCTTTGTTGGGTGGTTGGAAAGCATCCTCCTACTGGCAATTTCCTATTTTATGCCCTTGTGGCCCTTCTCAGTACTACAGCTGGCCCTACTTGTAGATGGATCCACAAACTGCAGACAATTTGTGCATCCATTATTCTGTACACATGCATTCCCTTTACTTATGTACTTTGTATTCCCTAACACGTGTTTCGCACAAATTCCAGTCCACGAAGGAGTCTAATGAGCCATGTCATCAAGCGTTAGCGACAAAAATGCGTGTGGTTGTGCCCCCAGCTTTATCTAGGCGTCGATGTGTACGATTTGTACGTAATCACATAATGCACGAATTCAACGAAGGTAACTGTAGAACTTTGCGACTTATCTGAGGATAAAAGTAGGCATACCACTTGAGCAGAACAACTGTATTCATCACGTAGAAATAATTTGTGCTTGTAGCATGGCCTAGAAGTTAGGCCACCCGACGAAGGTACGGTGGTCGTCCAAGTGACCGTGGACGAGACTGAGAGCTCAACAATCAACAAACACGAATTTTTGCTCTGAATATTTCCATTACTATGCTAATCAGAAGTAGCATGGTGTTTGGTTTAGCTATGGACAACTAGCTGAGTCCTCAATTTTCCGGAGAAAACATACCAGTACTTCATGCTAACAGTGCACAGATGTAGTACTTATCTTCTTCAAATGTGCTTTGTAGGCCAGAGGCGAAGGAACAATTGGAACCTGATCGCCAAGCAGTGTGGTCCCTCTATGGGGCGCGACACATCCTCGTCTTTAACTCTTCTACAATATCTTTCTCTACTCTCTCTCTCTTACTATTAGTAGAGATGTCAAAGCGTGCTCAGCCTTCTAATAGTGAGGGTGGAAAGGGGGAAGAGAGGGAATCTCCTACACAGATCCTCTGCCTATGCCAAACACGAGAAGGTCCATTACTCTGAGACGCTTTAATCGTCCTAGACGAAACGGATGATCAATAGCGCATTATCAGTGTGTTGCAGAATTGCCTGCGTCTCAACAAAGAGATTTAATTTGTGTTCGTGTCTTTTGCTTACGACGTACGTCTAAGGAAACGTAAGCATTACACTATTATTGTAGTACATATATTCTTTAAATGTGCTTTGTAGGCCAGAGGCGGGAAAACAATCTGAACCACGTGACGGAGCAGCGTAGAGACTCGCTGGAGCATGACACTTCATCGGTCTGAACCCCCGCATGTCGCCTAGCTGTGTAATTATCACCCTGTATATCAAAGATGTCAAAACACGCGGACTTCACTAACAAGGGTGACCAGAAGGGGGAGGAGGAACCCTCCACAATTATATCACTAACAAATATGGAATGTGGAAAACCAGAAACACCAAACTTGACAAAAAGGTTGCTAGTTATTAAAGAAAAGCTTAGAGAACGACTCACCGACACCTCGTTTGTGGCGTGAAAATCATTAAAATTATAACGCTGTGTTTAGATTGTCCTACAAATGCCTTGCAAAACTGCATTCGCTTAGTCTTATTGGTTAAAAAGAGAAGTTATGTTTTTACTGTGATATTTAAGGTAGATTAGAATTCCTGCAACAGCTATTTGTTTCTATCGTGTCTAATACCCTCCTTGTGCATCTAGCGGCGTATACGAAGAGAGGACCCGAGTGCATTCGTCGCCGTGCATGCTTCGTGGTTCGCACTCACGAGTCCAGGCATGTGAGCATTCATAATTGAAATTTTTGACTTATTTTATGCGTATACATATGTAACCCTTTATTATTGGCATGAAAGTGTGGCTAGCGAATTTCGAGGCTTGCTGAATTCGTGGTTCGTGTGATGCTAAGATTCTGTTAACTCGCTTATTTAAATGCCTAAGCGCACTTTACATTAGGATGGCGTCTGCTGATTTTGGCTGTTGTAAGTCTTTTGCAAGTCATGATGAAAGGTGAGGAGTCTGAATTTACTTCATTTGTGGGCGACGAATCGCGTATTAAATCGATGGACTTGCCGCTTGAGAGCAGTTGAACTAATTGAGACGAAACAGAGGTAACCTTCCTGGTTATGTGGCATTCATTGAAGAAACAACAAAATTGATTCAGGGAAACTGTAAGCGGATAATGCAGTGATTGTGTGGTACAAATCTCTACCCCAGGTTTTCGTCTCTAGCACAGCTGAACTGAAATTGTTGGTTGCAGCCATTCCAGTAGTTCATTGTGGGAGTCCACTTATAATGTGGCCTTTACATGGCTTCCTTTCCTTTGCTCTAGTCGATAAAGAAGTCGCTGACTGCAACGGCAAGTGCAAGTGAAAAATTGCATGCTGACCTCGGTGAATGGATAAAGAATTATGATTGTTGGGAAGGTGGCAAGACGGTTTGGGTGTAACACATCCATCGTTCCACTGAGAGATGGCATAACACTAGAAATCGCCTGAGCGTAGACGTGAGAGGAGATGCAAAATAGCTTGGACTCGAAAATGCTAGAATCATAAATCGATGGTTTATTCCTGGTTCGTGATATTATTTAGGCCTTTTTATGCGGGAATTGGATATCTTCCTAAGTAAATTGCATGTATTTAGCAGCAGGTGGTGAGCTGGAATGATTTCCGCATATGGATATAATTTATTCGCTTCCAAAAAATGCCACTACATGCCATTTTTAAGTTGTAAAGGATATGATCAATGCTCCCTCTTCGCTGTACATTCGCTGGTGCTCCAAAAGGCTTGGCACTCTTTCATCATAAAGCTTGCTGCCTAATTTGGTAATGTGTGATTAATTTAGCACTCCTTGGATGAGGCGGAGAAATGCAGTGAAGGCGAACGCTCGCGGTGTTGCGTCCTTGGTGGGACTGCAGGTGTCGCAAGATGGATTCTTTCCTCGGCCGTGAGTGCAGCTGAGGTCTTGGTGACTCTGTTGCCTTGTAGGAGGTGCAGTAAGTGTTTACTATCTTCATACAAACGTTGCATGCATTTGATGCGCTGATTAATGCAGAGGGGCCTAATGTCGTCTGTTTAACGCGTTTTCCTTATTTGTTTGTTATAATTGGCTGGAGTGAAGTGCCATAAGCATATTGGGTGAGGTTGGAGAAGTGAAACACGTAGGAGCATTCTTGGTGGATAATTGCATTTATTTTATGCAAACTAGTTTTTATGAAAAAAACAGTGGAGCATCTAAGCTGCTGTGAATCCTTTGAAAAGAGGATGGGTGAAGTCATTTTTTTGAGGGTTCATCCTTTTTCTTAACGTACTCTATGAATCGGTCATTTGGTGGCCTCCTTAGCTAGATGTTGCTTGCATTAGACACGAGGTAGCCGATGAACACGCAGGGCCGTGGTGTCCTTTTTACAACTTCGTGGCCTATTTTTCGTCTATGGAGCGCCATCACAGTGGTCTCTGTTGTGATTTTTTCATTCCCTTGCATGCATCTTCATTGGATTTTAGTAGCGTTGTCATTGGCATTCTGTGATTTCTAATCATTAATTATTAACAAGGCACTAGTGCCCATCACAATTCTGTTGTTAGGTTGAGTTGGCACAACTGATTGTCTGTGTGGTTTGGCCCAAGTTGGTACTCTGCAGTGAAGATGGCTGCAAGACGTATGAACTGCACGTGAGAAAACATTACATTCGTGTGTCATGGTAGTCCAGATCCATCCTAGTCATCGTGGTATCTCAGTGGGGAGGTAGAACTTGTCCTTGTAATTTCACAGAGGCGAATTGGTGGTGGATGTACTAACGTGGCCGATCAGAAGTGTTTTTGACGTCAATTCTCTCACAGGCTCTGCCTCAAAGGAATGAAGTAAAAAACTTGCATCTGATTCGCATATAGTGGGGGCGTTACGCAGAAATGTTGGGCTAATCTTTGTCATGAGTTCAACAAGGCGTTTGTGTAATGGACTTGATATACAAACACCGATTTCATTGCAGTGCTTTGACATTATAATTATTCATTTTTGAGTTAACGGTTAACCTTCAGTGCCTGATTGTAAGTTTTTTCATCTATCCCGCTGTCACTTTCACTAACCGCCTTTATACCGTTATCCCCGCTTTCCTAACTGACAAGGAGTGCAATGCGACAAAGGCGGTGGCCGACAAATGACCATTGAAGCGACACGTACTAACAGCTTTGAGCTTCCTGCTGCAATATCATCACCAAGACCGTCAACAGTCTCCTCGATATGCTAATCATATTCTGCTGCTGCAGTGCTGCACTTAGCGCTGGCGCAGGTGACGTCACTTTTGCCAAATTCCTCATTCCACTGATAGCCCTCGCCCGCCAACTGCAATTCTTTTTACTCCTTTTGTATTAGGTGGTAGCGTACATCCATGACAGCGTTGATGAGTGGCAGGCAGACGGTGCCACCGACTTCCTGATTACTGTTGTCGCTTCTGAAATCGAGGACACTAATGCTGATGGTTGTGGTGCCACCGCTGTTGCCTTTGTGCCTTCCGTTGAGGCTATGAATTTTGGTGACGTGGCAGTTCGTCGGTGTGATATGGAGCGTGCAGATACTGTAGATGGTGGAGACGAATGATCTCATGAGATGGCGGCATATGGAGCACAAGTGGTTCATTTGCTCGTTGCTGTCTCGCGAAAACGATGGAGAGTGGATTTCACGACGTCAACTTTGTTTGAACTGCAAGTTCTCTTCCCTTTCCTATTATAAACACTGACGGAACTAAACTGAACATTTATTTGGCTAATCAATAGTCACTGAAATTTAGCTTAGGCAGTTGTTTTTTTTTCCTATTATTTAAACTAGCCGAAAATTATGAAGACTCTTATTAGTCGACTGTCATTTATTTGTAAAATTCAAATCTTCTTTGCTAATGCTATGTGTGCAAGATTTCATTATAATGCTTGCAAGACTACCGCCTGCATTATATGCTCCTTTACAAAGATTGTCCTTATTTGCTAAGATTGTAAAATACTGGGACTGCTGCCTGATGGTTGAATACGGCCGGTTATAGTCTGCGACGAACCTGCGCTTAGACCACCCAATAAAGTGATTCAAATTGCATGTACTTCTCAGTTCTTGAGTGAGTGCTTTGAGTGACATTTGGTGTGGTTTTGCGTTGTGATGACTACAAACCGAATGGTGTTTGTCCACAGTACGCGAAATGTGCTTCTTCGTTGTCAAATGTGTGACGGGTTCGACTAATTAAGATTTCCGTCTAACTTCCGAGTGATATTCGCTAAAGGAGTGACAAGAAAAGAAAGCCGTGAGAACTTGCCACCAAAGTTGAGCTTCTTTTTATGCATCTATGAGTGGATCAAACTTGAATGAGAACTCCTCATCTTGTGGCTAACCGTGGTTCAAATGAGAAGATCTCGAGTCAGACTGTAACAAAGTGCAAGCATTCGGTATGTGAGCACCTCTTGGTGGTGGAACGTTTGCCTGTGTTGTCGCGGCACCAAGGCGTCTCTCCCCCTTTTAAATGCCTTTTACGATTTTTCATTGGTAATTGGAGATCTGCTGAGTCGCATGCTGCGTATGTTATGGGGAGCTCTCGAGAGAGACTGTGACTAAATGGGAGCATCCTGTATGTAAGCACCACCTGGTAGTAGGGCGTTTGCCCAAGTTATCGCGGCACCAACGCGTCTCTCCTCCTTTCAGATGCCTTTCACGTTTTTCAGTGTTGCAAAGGAGAACTGGTGTGAGAGTCGCCTGCTGCGTTTGTTATGAGGAGCTCTTGAGGGAGACTGACGAAGTGATATCATTCTGAATACGTTCGCATTGCCCTATAAAATCCCCTTTTCTGTGCTGAACTGCAAAGACATATTGCTACAGTTCCTCGTACCATTGTACAACTGAACATTCCATCTCCTCCACTGTTTCTAAGCAAGTCAGCGCTTAAAAATCTGCCCTCACTGCGAGCTGTCTCGCCATCTGGTAGTGTTGGCATTGTCTAACCATTGTGGGGGTGGCGAGCAGTTCACGGTCCCTTGCACTTTTCTGTCTCGTTGCCGAGTCTGATACTGGCGTAGGCGATGGCGTGTTCTCTTTATTTTTTGTCCCCTTGGGAAAGCGCATCGATTATGGCTACAGCACTAGCGTCTGCGTCCAGTGCGAAGGGTAGTGCGCTGGCCTCCAAGTTTGGTAAGGCTTGGATCCGTGCGGAGCAATTTTTATTCTAGTTCTTCTGACGCTTTATGATGCTCAGTCTCCCACTTAAATTTCATTTTGCCAGCTCTCTGATCGCTTTATGCAGGAGCTAGCTATCTTAGCCACTAAGAAAACGCCTGCAGTAGTTCGCCAAGTCAGTGAAACTGCGAAACTCTGTCTGGCTGGTTGGCGTTGATTAAGCGTTCACTTGCTTTGTACATTCTTTAGGGACTGCCCTCCCGTCTGACGAAGAATCCACGCACCATGAAGATTGCGCAGCGCTGAAGAAAGCGTCAATTCTTTGGATTCAAGTGCTCGACTCTTCTCAAGGTGACCGAATCGAAGCTCGAGACCGATGAGGTGGTGCTCTGCTCCCACTCCCTGCGTCAAATTTTGTCAAGGTGAAATGATCTTGGGAGAGACCGCACATTCCCGGAGAAGCAGTTCAAGTCTCTCGCTCTCTCCCTCCCTTTCTTCATCTTTGTTTTTCTGTTCCCTTGACCTCATCATAACTCCCCATCTTCGTCTATTCTCTGCACATTAGAAGTTCACACTTGGGCCGTGCTCGGCACAGATCATGGCAGTTAAAGCGTTAAAGAGTAGGCAAGTGTATGGACTTCTTTTCATTCTGTTCCCCTTCCTCATTTACATTTTTTATTTATCGATTAAGTGTTGCCGCCCTTGTGAGGTTTGTGTCTTGTGTTCTCTATAAAAACAACATTGTTGACTGCCAACAGTAATGCAACCAACTTGTTTTTACGTCTTTCTTGCATGTGCGCTCAGGATATTCAAGTTCTGAGCATTGTGGTTGTGAACATTGACAGGAGTAATCTATTAGCTTTACTTTTTGCTAAAAGTAACCTTCAAATGCGTTTTGACCCTTTTTTTCATGTGGCCGATTAGGTTTGGAACAGACGAGCCCGTTTGGGGTGAGATCTGCAGTGTGCTCAAGGTCTTGCCAGGAACCATCATTCGCGGCCCTGTCACGCACACTGAGCACGTGAAGCGCAAGACCGTCACTGCATACACATAGTCTGTCTATGCCTTAAGTTTGAGGACCATACTTCCCACTAAGGGGGCGTTGTAACCGGTGGGTGGATGGAGAGAGAGAGAGAGAGAGAGAGAGATTGTGGCGGATGTGTGAACGCCTTAACAGCCACTTTCAATATCACTTCGTACATTGCCTTTATCTTTGCTCATCCCACTGATGAGAGCAACAAGGCGGTGTGAGGAGGCACTGTAGGGTAGTTGAGGGAGATTTTGTGTTAATCGGCAAACCAGTGCTTGGCCGTGTGTGCTGCAGATGTGAGATTGATTGAGCTGGAGATGGGAAGCCATCAGCTTGCTTCTGGCGTTCCAATATTCTCCCCTTCTGCCTCCTCTCTCCCTCTTTCTCCAAGTCGCATCAGTGGATATCTTTATTGCGCTCAAGTCATCGCCCTTGTGCGTCACATCGGCGTGCCAACATTTATGGCGGTCGTAAGAAGAAGTAGTAGTGGACAGGAGAACGGATGATTGATTACGCGAGTGGGTGGGTGGGTACTCGGCCGTGCAGATGGATAGTTGTCGACAGGTGGAGAGGATAGCGCGTATGAGGTCAGAGGTGACAAGTATAACGCTGCTTTTGCACTCAGACATTGAGGTCCCCGTTGTCGACCTCCCCAGGCAAAAGAACACTGAAGATTGGGTGTTGTGGGAAGCAGCTCTTTTCTAGCCAGCTGGCTAAATAGTCGACAAACGCCTTCAAGTCGGAGTTTATTCGTGCCATCCAAAACAAGTTCTCATCAGCGTACCTTTCCAAATGACAGACAGTTAGAAATGGTTAACAAATGGTCTACCCCATTTACTGGGAAAGAGTGAGGGAGCAATTGTGATGGTGGAGTTGGGGAACATGCTACTTGGCACATTTGAGTAGTACAGACCAGCATTAAGGGAATTGGGAAAGCGAAGGGCGAGTGGTAATTGCAGTCACGGAGCGCAAAGACCCTCATTCATCAAACAAGGGGTCTGCTGCATGCTATTCGGACCTTTATTTCCTTTAGCAGTCGTACCCTTCCCATTGGGCCTCGCTCCATATCATACCTCAGCAGCACCATCTTCTCTCGTTCACCCACAAAAACTCAAACTACGGCCCCTTCACTACACCTTCACCGCCACAATTCAGGTACTCCACTCCAAACTATTATTCCCGAATGGCTCAACACACCCACACAAAGACAATGAACACCACATGCATGCCAATAACAGCTCATTGAAATGAATTTATTGCGGAACACGAAAGGAAGAGGAAATAAATCACAAAAAGAGAAGTATCAAAATGCACCAACGTTTCGACGGGCAGAACCTCGACCACTCCTTTCAAAGAGAACACCTAGCTGAAAGGCTTGACCACCAACACACGAATGCCGTAATAAGGTGAGCAGCAGTAGTGAATGCAGACAGGAATCGTCTCGTTCCTCATGGCAGGTGCGAAGGAATAGATGCACTTGATTTGCACCACCTCAACGGTGCCTCACATACGAATCTGCGTCTACGCCACAAACCCGATGACGTCTAAAGTAACGACGCGGCACCTGCAACCGCGATCACACACTTCGAGGTAGCGGGGACTCAAACACTGGCTGCCTACGAATTAGCCGAAATCCAGCCAGATAACGATCTTACGAGGACAGTCTTGACTAAACAACCAATCTCCCAAATGGCTATCAAAAGCTGCTGACGCACCACCCACCACTATCTACATTGCGTCTGTGGCAGTCCAATATCCTACCCCAGCTCGGCAATACCCCAACCACCGGCTCACAGACAGCCAAGTACAATCACACTGGCTCACTTTCAAACAACTTTGGGGTGGTCGTCAATAGTTCCACCCCCACCACCTAGCCACTTAACGCCACACACCCACCAACATGTAACCAACTACTCATCTTGGCTGTGGAAGTGGCGACAAATTTCTCCTCCAAGACAGACATTAAAGCAGCCAGCGCCACCTTAACAGGTCTCGCTGATTGGCGCCAAATTATAGGTGTAAACTTCAAGTAATCTCCTTCAACCATCGACCCCACGAAATACAAGCGCTGTCTCCTGCGGGGCCGAAAGAAGGCCATAGTGCAAAATGCTGATGATCTAGCCCTACCTGCTGGTAATATGAGGCCCATCGATCCATCTACAAACCACAACTGCTGCAGCCCCTAAAATGCAACTTTAAATTAATAATCGGCCTTTAAAGCCCTTGCGCTAACCATCACTTCACGTGCATATTCACCAACGCAAACGCTTAATAACACTTTAATTTCAACACCAAAACAGCCTCAGTGTCATCTCCCAATCCACCCTATCGCACTTAACTGCCTTGTTGCAAATAACGAGCCAGACGTTTCTGACACCATTCAAGTGCACACATCCTACACCACGTGTCAGACCCTGGGTAGCTTAGTTACCCTGCGTCAACATCACGACTCTGATAAAAGACATTCACCATGGCCAATCACTCACAATGCCCGAAATTCTGCACAAGTAATGCAGGCGCGAGGTGAAAAAGACTCAATGTGTTCAGTTTTCGAAGTTGGGAGACAGCATAGGATAGGCAATGAAGCCGATTATTCTACAGCTGAAGATTCCTAAGCTTCTTCACCCACAAAGGTGACTGCCTAAATGCACCAGGAAAGAGGCCAGATACCCATTTCATATCGCCCACTGACAAAACCTACCCGTCAATATTAGCATATATTACGGTGCCCTGATTGCTCACTAAAAGATAACTTTCCAGATTATCCCAATTCCGACAGTCTTTCGACAGTCAAGCGATTCCGTTCTACGACAAGTCTCTCAGACCAGAGCAGAGTCCTTCAATACACTCGACCGAGAGTCCGTCTTACTTGAAATTAAGGCCGAGGCGAGTCCGATATCGCGATATGCGATTGTCAAATCGCTGAAGCTCAGCATTCCTTTTGCCAGGGTCGCAAGGTAAAGTGGAAGCGGTTCTGCATAGAGTAACCTCTCCGGTTCTCATTTACAAATTGACCGACACTTGACATCGGCAGAACTCAAGTCAATGTGATTGCATACCTTGGGGAGTCCAACACCCAAAACCACAAGGGCCGTACGTCAATGCTTTGTCAATTTCTAGAAGCACGCTGCAAAGAAACACAGCTGATGAGCCAATACCAGCCTAATCGAACATGCAGTGGCTCAAAATGACCATTAATTTATTCTAAAAAACGAGGTCATGAGTAGGATCAGAAAGAACGATGGTGAATCTACCCAGGCTCGCAAACCTATCATACACTTCCACAATGTTCTCCTTAAGCCAAAATCATTGACAATAAAACCAAGTACCTGCAAACTTAACACCCATTTACTCGACAAACAATAAAACTATGCGAGGAGCAGGGCCATGAACAACAACGTCGATTATCCATCCGACTCGTCGGATGGACAGCAAACTGATTCGCACCTAATGCAATTGGTCAACTACGCAACACTCATCCACCGAGCCGTGATAGCACTCAACTTAGCAATGTATTCAAACAAAGGTGGGCAATTATTCGCACTAATCAACAGCCTACGTGATGTAAATCCAGCTATCTGCAAAAATTAATGTAATTCGAAAGCACCCAAGCAAGTGCAAATCTGCATTACCGAATTGCCAGGACGATTGAATGGTTTCCGCATCACATCAATTTCCCACCTTTTGAATTTTGCGCCTCGTTTGACAAAAATGTTTACTTATAATAACAAATAAAACCACCAAATTAAAGCCATATATGTAGCGCCCCGAGGCTCCCTTAAGGCAAGAAGGCAAAGTGGCAGTGTAGAGGGTTCCTCCTCTCCCTCCTGGTTACCCTTGCCAGTAGAAGTCTGAGCACGTTTAGACATCTTTAATGTATATGGGTAATAAATACAGCTAGGCGACGAATGGGGGTTCAGGCCGAGGGTCCGTCACGCTCCAAGGGGTCTCCACGTTGCTCCGTCACGTGGTTCAAATTGACTTCCCGCCTCTGGCCTACAAAGCGCATTTAAAGAATTAAGTATTACATAGCCCCCTCGTCTTTTGAGCGCCGTTCCCGGCGCTACCCCTATTGATTCGCTTTGGTTAAACTATCGGGTGGTTTGCCTTCTTCTACGACTAAGTAGGCTTCGTCCTCGTAACCGACCGGCGGAGCACCTCTGTAAGGGCGGATCTTGTTGTGATGGGCGGTTATGGGATGGGTACGGAGTTCCGCATTTTGGACGAGGTAGTTCGTAGGGGACAGGACTTTTACTACGCGGAAGAGATCTTTACTCCAAGGGTGGTAAAATTTGCGATGTGTCCCAGGTGGAGGAATCGGCCGATATATTTGGACGAGATCTCCTTCGTGGTAGGCAGTGAGTCGACTGTGCTTGTCGTCGTATTTCTTTTGTCGGGTATAAGACATTTGAAGGTGTCGACGGGCGAGATTAAACGTCTTTCTTATCCCTTCTTTGAGACGTAGTACGTACTTCGGGGCGTTGTCGGTAGCCACTTCTTTGCGCGGGAGGAAGACGTCAGAGGGAACTCTCATTTCGCGGCCGGTGAGCATCTTGAACGGAGAGACACCGGTTGATGTGTGGGCTGTAGCCCTATGGGCAAGAAGAGCACGTCCAAGTTTTAAATCCCAATCGTCCGATCGTGCCACCTTCGTGAAAGCCTTCGGTAACCCTATCAGGGTTCGGTTAGTTCTTTCCACTTGTCCATTGCCCTGAGGGTGGCCAGGTGTCGTGCGCGTCTTTGCGATTCCGAGGGACTCGCATAGTTCAGTAAAGAGTCGGCTTTCAAAATTAGGGCCTTGGTCGCTATGGACTGATTCAGGCACTCCGTGCTGACAGATCCAACGATTGAAAAAGGTCGACGCGACTGTCTCGGCGTCTTGGGACTTCATGGGCTCCGCTTCGGCCACTTTCGTGAAGTAGTCAACCATAACTAAGGTATATCGGTTTCCCCTCTTGGTAAGGGGTAGGGGCTCCATGATGTCGATACCCACTCGTTCGCCCGGAAATCCCGTAAGCATAGGCTGCAGAGGTGCCACTGCTGTAAAATGAGGGTTCTTGAACCTGCTGCAAGTAATGCAGGTTCTGCAGAAGTCGTGCACGTCTGGGGAGAGGGAGGGCCACCAGTATCGTTTCATCGAGGCCTCCACCATCTTTTTCTCACCTACGTGGCCCAATTGTTCGTGCAGTTATTGGGGGGCTGTTTGTATCAGGGAACCTGGAACAACCAAGCGTTTGGGAGACGTGGCATCTTCTTGGTACCACAAGACCTCGTCCTCCAGGGAGAGTTTGGACCATTGCTGCCATATCTACTTGGCTGCCTTGCTGGATGATTTCATCCCTTCCGCAGTGGGCTTGGACGAGGATGCCAGAAACCTGTCGTATACCAAGGACGTGTCGGGGTCTGTACTCTGTGTGTTACTCCAATGATGTTTAGTCGGCTCGCTTAAAAATAGGGTTCCCACTACACTGCTATGCCTATCGACTGAGAGGGGTCTGCGGGATAAGGCATCTGCGTTGCTATGCGAGTTTCCTTTTCTGTACTGCATAGTGAAGCACAGCACAGTAAAGTCATATTGTTGCAGTTCCTCGTACCAGCGTGCAACCGAACGATCGATCTCCTTCATAGTTTTCAACCAGGTCAGCGCCTGATGGTCTGTTCTCACTATGAACTGCCTCGCTATAAGATAGTTCTTGAAGTGGCGCACCATTGCATGGATGGCGAAAAGTTCACGTTCTGTAGCACTCTTCTGTCTCATTTTTTTGTTCAATCTGGCACCAGCGTAGGCGATGACGTGTTCCCTACCTTCTTTGTCTCTTTGCGAAAGTACACCGCCCACGGCCACGTCGCTGGCGTCCGTGTCTAGTACAAAGGGAGGTGCGGTGGTCTCGAAGTTTGGTAAAGCCAAAATCGGAGCGGAGCAGAGCATTCGCTTTAGTTCTTTGAAGGCTTCATCATGTTCATTCTCCCACCTGAAATTTCTTTTTGCCTGCTTCTCGGTTAGCTTGTGTAGGGGGCTAGCAATCTTGGCAAAGCCTTTAACGAAGCGCCTATAGTAGTTTGCCAAACCGAGGAAACTGCGAAGTTCCGTCTGATTGGTTGGTGTTGGCCAGGTTCTTACTTGCTTTGTGCGATCTTCACTGACTGCCATCCCGTCTGACGAGACTGTGTGCCCCAGAAAGTTGACTGAACGGCGGAGAAAATGACACTTCTTTGGATTCAAGGTCGAACCTGCATCTTGCAGACGGTTTAAGACTAGTTTGAGATTGGCGTTATGCTCGCGAATGTCTCTACCGAAAACGAGGACGTCATCAAGGTAGATTATGCAATGTTTCGGAAAGAGCCCAATCAGTGCTGTCTGCAACAGGCGCTGGAAAGTGGCTGCGGCATTGCAGAGTCCAAACGGCATGGTCTGGAATTCATAAAGTCCGTTGGGTACTGTAAAAGCTGTCTTCCCTCTAACCTTTTCTGCCACTTCTACTTGCCAGTATCATGATTTGAAGTCTAGTGTGGAGAACCACTTTGATCCATGTAGAGCATCCAAGGAGCCATTGATATGAGGTAAGGGAAAGGCGTCCTTCTTGGTTACGGCGTTTAACTTCCTGTAATCGATGCACAGCCGTAGACTACCGTCACTTTTCTTCACTAGTGTGATTGGAGAAGCCCATGGTGACTTGGATGGTTTGATCACTTCGTCCTTGATCATCTCTTCCACCAGACGGTTCACTTCGTCCTGGAGGGGCGGAGGTATACATACGTCTGGGTGGTTGCCAAATGGGCCTGCCCTCGCCAGTGTCAATCGTGTGTTTGACCATACTTGTTCGGCCGAGTTTTGCTCCTTGCCATGCGAACATGCTTGGATACTTGCTAAGCAATGCACATAGCTCCTATCTCTCGCCATCGGTGATGTGCGTTAGCTGGGAGCAAAGCTCATCCAAATTGTTGATCGGGATGGCCGCAGCTTCGAAGAGGGCGCTACAGATTGCGTCTGCGTCCTTTTTGAGCAGAGATCTGACTGGAGTTGTTTTCTTATACCGCTGGGTCACGAATGTCCCTTCTGCAAAATTCAGGACCGCCTTGGTGTTACGAAGGAAGTCCACACCGAGTATAGCGTCCCAAATCAACTCGGGGCACATAATAAATGGGACTTGCCACGTTTCTGTCCCCAGTGATACATTTAGTAACGTCTCTCCTTTTACTTTCATCTTTCTCCCCTCTGCTGAGAGAAGTTTTGCGAAGGGAGGACCCGTGCGAAATTTATTGTGGAGATCTGGGAACGCTTGAGGGTTCACCAATGACTTGGCTGCGCCTGAGTCAAGGAGGAAACTGCAGAGGCGTCCCCCTAGCTTGCCGGAGACTCGCATAAATGGAAGATAGCCATGGGAGGATAAGCGATACGGAGCAGAGGGGTCCACCGCGGACGTGTGGAACTCGGTCGTCGGTGGGACGTGTGGAGCGACGAAGTCAGGAGAAGTTCCTGACGTTTCCTAGTGGCTGCATCGACCAGCTGGCTGAGATCGCTGGTCTTCAGGGCCTGGAGTTTTGCGGCGATAGACGGGGGACGGACGCCGGCTTTGATTTGGACAGCCACCCATCTTTTCACCTTGTTAGGTGGGCAGCCTCTGAAAGCCCGTTCAGCGAGGATTTGCAGTACTCCCGCGTAGTCCTCGTCGTTTTCGCCCGATTTTTGGTCGCGGAGAAAGAATTCTCGAGCGAGCGACTCCTCTTGTTGGTCAATAAAGAGCTGGGCCAGAATCTCGCAGCACTGGTCGAGATCGGAGTCGGGTGAGACTCCGACATCAACCACTGCGGAGAACAGCTCTTAGGGGAGAGCGTGCAGGATCAGCGGACTCCTCTGCCGCTGGGGGTACAAGTGGATGTTAAACCCAACGGTTTTCATCCAATCTCCGAAATTCATTCCTTCCTTGAAATGGGGAAGGTCCGCCAACGCTGCCACCAGTGTAGAGGGTTCCTCCTCTCTTTTCTGGTCACCCTTGTTAGTAGAAGTCTGCGTATGTTTCGACATCTTTAATATATAGGGTGATAATTACACAGCTAGGGGAGATGTGGGGGTTCAGGCCTAAGAAGTGTCACGCTCCAGCGAGTCTCCACGCTGCTCCGTCACGTGGTTCAAATTGTTTTCCCGCCTCTGGCCTACAAAGCACATTTAAAGAATATAAGTACTGCAAACACTCAATTGGTTTGCCCACGCAAATCGTAAAACACTCATTTTGTGCCCACCATCAGGCAACCACGTTTTGGTGCTGGAGAGGCAAGCCTGCTCAAATTCTCATTCTGTGGCCAATTTTAACACCACACAATGCATTTATATCCTTTTCCATAGTGAGCACAATAATCATCACTTCTGACTGTCCAAGGATGGAATGCTGTTCTGGTGTCTGACGTCTGCCAAGCCTTCGAAGGTGCAAATCGTTGTGAACGCTTGCATACACTTACCAGTCCTCAAAAAAGGAGACGTCTGCCCATTTATTGACCATCCTATCCAAATCTGTCCTAGTTGTCGTCGTCGTCATCGTCGTCGCCTGCTCTAGTTCGTGGGTGATAATGCGATTGTCTAATGGCTGAGGAGAGTGTTGATCACCTCAAGCGTAGACTTTGCTACACTGCAAATTTTGCCATAATTTCGATCCAATTTATTGTCCAATTCGGCTTGTGTACAAGAACTGACGTTATTCGTGCTCGCGTGGAAGAAACATTACCTTCCGTCCGGGCTATCTACTCGTAGCCATTTGCACGGTGAGAGACTACGTCACCGTCAGGACTTTTTATGAAGTCCTCTTTCACCAGATAAACATCTGTTCCAGCTGCTTGGGAGCATCTTTTGTTCTGGCACCGGTATGATGTTATTTACTGCTAAGAATGCATTTCTGCAGCAAATAAAAGCGACTTGTCACTTAGTCAACAAATCAGTGGTGCTATTCTATGGCAAGAACTCATCAAATGCTCAATTGTTAATGAGCGGTGAGCAAGTTGCGTAAAGTCGTTTGAAAGTGTGCCACGACTGTCTCGCAGTCCAGACTACTTACTGGTAGTGACGGTCTCAGCGTTCGCATGTCCAGCTTATCGCTAATCTTCTCATCCTACACGAGACCATTCACCCATCACTCCATCAAGTGTCAATCACACAGAGTGAAGGCCAATTATGCGTCCTCTGGTACACAGAGAGCAGAGCAATGTGAGAAGACTGTACTAAGGTGGAGAGGTTGCCACAAGGAGGATGGAGAAAGGAGAGGGAAGAAATCGGAGCAGGATTCAGTGATTCCCCCTCAACGTGTCTCCTACTCCACCACTACTGCTTCGTGATCATCCAACTGGCATCCTTGTTGCCTGTGAAGGTGGCCACACTGTCGTTAATGTCAGTTGCTGTGGTGTGGAAAAGGCATCTGGTTGAATGTTGCAAAGTGAGAAGCAGTTGTATCGGTTCTCATGAAGCAGAAGGAACTCGCCTATCAGTGACCTTCAGTCTTCTGTCAGTAAACCATTCACCACCACGAGAAACTGTGTCTACATTCCAACATACGCACACGCTGAAAGCACAGGCCTTGAGACATGAAGTGGTAAATGCTTCAGGTCCATGAGATGACCTCCGTGTTTGGACAAATCGGGGGCAATCCATGATGATGAGGTGTCCATTTGCTCAGCAGTCGTGGCACCCCGAGTCAGTCCCACCATACGTCATTCTCCCAGTCAGACATTCACTCAGCAAACCACTCTAGACGTGCGTGGAGAAGGTACAGGAAGAACAAATTCATGGTCTGCCAATCCTGCTACCCACCATGTACCATGTCATGTCAGCTGGGTGGCAGTCAGCCTCCGCCACACAAATTTCAATGTCGATGCAGGAGCAGTGAATCCACTGTTGCACCATCACTCAGGTTGGATAGCGCTGTTGCCTGCTCCTCGCACACTGATCCCGAATAAAGTTTAGGCAGGGGAGACATGCACCTCTTCTCCGTTATTCGAAATAGGGAGTCCCATCGGAAGCGATGCCCTTCGAGTGACTAGGCATCACCCAAATTGAACTGTTCAAGCCATTTGATCACAAACGATACGCTTCACCAATGTCTACTACCCTCCTTTAAAATATTGTGGAAAACTCTTGTTCCGTAATTTCTGGTAGCAGATAATATCGTAATGAGGGAGTGTTCAGTCTAAGCATTCTTTACTTTCTCACTGTGTGTGTCAACCCGCGCCCTTCTTTCCTCACTTATTCAAGCCTGTCACACTATAGCTTAGGTGGCTAATTTAGCCTGTTATCTTCCAGTGCAATCTAGTGTGATCTAGTTAGGCCTAGTCATGAGCAACGTGCTACACTGCTTCCATAGTGGGACATGGATGTCGGGCACTTTGTTGCACTCCACTAGGTCTGCTGCTGCTGCTGCTGCCACTGTTTATTTAGTGCTCGTCAACACATGTAAGAACCATTGTAAGCAAGTGCAAAACAGTTAACGCAGTGGAAAGCATGCATTAAATTAAAAGAATCGGTCACATACCACTAAAGGTTACTATGTAGCTAATAAATAGATGCCTCCGGTGCCAATTCGCAATGTCGTGCTTGGACGAATCCTTGCCTCGCATCACGAACGACACCAGAGGCGCATGCAGTTCATCCACACACGTGAAGTGATCTGCATGCTCGGCTGAAAGAGACAAAGGAACGATTGCGGTAGAGGCGAAGCAGAGAGAGTGAAAGGGGAGGGGGAAGGAGAATTGAAAGTGGACACCGTTGGATGACTCCGCACGGCGCTTCAATGCAGCCCTCTTTATTTTTCCCTTTCTCCCACCTTTTCATGAATTGTTGCATTTACCCACTCACCTAACCACTTGACTGAGTTAAATATCAAGGATTGAGCTTAATGGAGGGAAGATGAATTTCGTGTCAACAACATACTTTAAGAGACTAAGCACAGCTATCCCCTACTACACGTTTCACATAGGATATGAGATGCGATAATAGCAACGCGACGCACGCAAATGAAGTGGATCTCCACCTCTACTGTCCGGGTGTTTTGGTGGTTGCATGTGGATGGCATTGCGGTGTGCAAGACGTAGGAGGGAAAGGAGGAGAAGGAGGAGGAGGAGGAGGAGGAGGAGGGAGTGTGTTGGGTTTATCAGTGCACACTAAGATGTAATCACATGGAAGTAAAGTAGTCGGTGTTTGTATGACGGGGTGTAGGTGTAGGTGATCGGTGTAAGGCAGAACGTTAGGGTTACCGCGTGCATGTGATGCAGGTGTTGACTGGATGCGCCAGCGGATTCTTTACGAGTAGTCATTTTTCATATTGACTGCCTGGTCAAGCATGGTCTTAGGGATGTTCTATAACATAAATATTAATATTTTGCAGGCAGCCAGTGTTGGAGTCGGAGTTGCCTCGAGTGCTGCGTGGCTGCTGCTGGTGTGATCGCGTTTGCGATGCAGTGGGAGATCAGTGAGTTAGATGGCGATTTGCACTGATGTAAGTGTCGAGTGTATGCATTCCTGCCCACGGACGATTGGTAGTGGGATGGAGCCTGTCTGCATTGACTATTCGACTTTTGCTCATCCTTCTAGGGCCCCTGGGTGACGATGCTCTACCACTGCAAGGTAGCGTGTGCACGAGATGTCACGCAATAGCACATTGTCTTATTTCGACAGTGTCGCGTGGTGTAGTACTCGGCCTTCCATGTGTCGCGATGCCTTTTTTAATTGCGCTGCTGTTGGCTTTTATAATGTGCTCATTGATTTGACGAGGTTGTGGGGATGGTAGAGGATGAGGGTGAGCAGTCTCACTGACTGACACTCGCTCTGTTGCCGCTACCACCTTCAACGCTGGTTATGGGTCGCTGTCTAAGGACACCACAGACTGACTCACCAGGCTGCCAACAACACCCATCTTTGCCGTCGGTGGCAATGGCAAAGAGGAATGTTGATGTAGAAGCAGACCAATGGGAGGGAGGCCGCTAAGACTGCACACTAAGCGCCTTTGAACTCATCGTCGACAGCTGCGGAGTCGCAATCATTCGGCGGATTGAGTGTACCGAATGTTACCTTCCCAAATGCGAACTATTCGTTCATTCAGGATATAAGAGACACGGTTTTCCGATTGGAGGTGTCGGAAACGGTAAGTGAGGTGTGAGTGCCATGCAAGAGCGAAACGGGTGCGAACCTGTGGCCTGGTAAGCATGCTAGATAAGTCAGATGTTATTGTCTTCACACAATGGCTGGTTTTGCCCATTCATTTTAAATCTAAGATGTTCAGGTATTGTCGCTTTTACCACTGTGAAATGAGGTGATGCCAGTGTGAAGTAGGTGTGGAGTAATTGGAAGTGTAGTTATGATGCTTTGATATGTGCAAATGATTCCCTGTGCGACACATTGTCATATTCGATAATCACTTGTCCAGTGTTATAGGCTTAGAAACTGTCACTATAGTTGTTGTGGTGCCGTACCGTTGACATGAGTTTGATTAATCCCTTTCAGACCAATGTTTCCTCTACTGATGATGGACACGCGTGGTGGTTAACACATTTGCCCCTTATCCCATACGGAATCAGCTTGCAGCATGGGAGATGGGGAGACTGACGATGCAGTAGCCTTATCGAGGAGAGCACGGCGGATGGCGCTGGACAAGGCGAAGTGGACCGTGTTATGCGTTGGTGGTTCATTGAATGACGGATTTTGGTGGTGAGGCCACTTAAATGCGCCATCGCTGTATCTCTTCGAAGTGGTATTTTGAATGCACGTGTATGTACTTAACCCGAGTATGATGTCCTCTTTTGTCTTCAGGGGGAAGGCAAATGCTGACAAAACTGCAGTACCTATGTATGAATTAGCGATAGAGATGTTCTATCGTGGATTGATGGTTTGCTAGCCGTAACCCATTTGCTTCAGAATGTGTAGAACTGCTCTTGCTTTGTTGGGTGGCAGACAATTGTTGGCTGAACAGGTAATGAGTGCATTTTGAAGTAGATCGCCTACTGTTGGAGGTGTCTTGAGTCTTTAGGAGGAGTGGCATGCTGTCACTTAGCCTTAAGAATGGCTTTAGAAGGTGCAGGGTGTGTTGCTAGTGGGTAGTTGGGTCGGTGGGTGTGAAGCAGAAAGGGGATGTTTGTGTAAGAAAGAAGATAAGATGCCTCCAACCGCTCTGCACATGGGCATGTATGCTAAGTAGGCGAGAAGGGAGGGAAGGCTCCATGCTGCTTGATTAATCTCATAACACCATCTCCTCTGCAATGCGTTCCAAATGGTAGTTGTGTTGTCATTCCATCACGCGGTTCCCTTGAGCAGACGTGGTAGCTATTGCCACCACAGGGCAACTATGCGGAGTTGAATGAAACGCTGATGGAACATACAGACGAGATGGAGATTATTGTGGGAGATGGGTTTGTCGAACGCCTTTCAATAACATCTGTTGGTGTGTCTGCAGTCGTTTGTATCTTATACCTTTGCCAAGTTATGTTGGACTGTTGGCCTGCATGTTCTGATATGGGCATGTGGTGGAATCATCAAATCAGAAATAACATGAAATGTTCTTTATGTCAGACTTGTCACGATGGAAATGAAATGAAATTTGTTTTGGCAAGGATAACGATAGTTTCGCTTAAAAATTAGCCTCATTATTTGTGTGGTAGAGCTTCGCGCAAGTTACTTCTCAAATAAATACGTGACATTGTATTGTTGCATAATATGGCGACACGTGGATGTAATCTACGGGGCCTAGAGAAAACAAACTCGTTCGAGCTATCTAAGAATGAGTTAATGTTTCCTCGTAATGCTGCATTGTGGAGAGGTTTTGCCTCACAAGGCGACAACGGCGACGACCATGAGAACGTCGTAGAACCACGCTGATGGGTCTCGACGGCAAAGGAAAAGTAGTTGACAAACAGCAAATAGGTCTCAAGAACAGGGATGCTACAACACAGCAATAAGTTATTCTTTGTTGTGGAACACTAACTCGAAAGCGGATGGGCAATTTCAATGTGTGCAACAAATGTGATGTAGCGTTCCAAGACTTCATTAAAAGCAAAAGAGGGCGTAATACTTAAATAGAATGTGTGTATATATTCAGCAAGCAGAGTGTAGAGACCGGTGGCGTGGTCCAAAGGCCAGCTCGCCCGTTTGGAGCAACATGGTCACCCAAGTCACCGTAGCCGATACCGGCAATCAAACAAACAATGCATTCACTTTGAGGTATTGCACAGAAATCAGAATGTAGTAAATACAAAGCGTAAGAATTAGAAATGCGGAAACAATAGGAGAAATTGGGCATGCGTGTGCAAAGAGTGAAAATCCTCTTGTCATAGAATACTATACAAAAGGATTGGGTGGCTATCATCAGGTTAAGAAGATGAATTGAAGATAAATGTGAATGACACATAACATTATAGTGAGAAAAGGAAACAATGAAGTATATTTGTTTCGCACTTGGGGGGTTTAATATGTTTGAATGGAGGGAGGAAAGAGGGAGAAGGAGTAAGGTGGGGAGGGAATTAAGCCATATAATTATACATTGCTGCGACACCATCGTTTTTCCACTTTTCTGACTACACTGTAGTTGCTAACCTTGTTTGATGCTAAAATGCGCTAATTTCTGGAAGTCGCGAGGTTGCTACGACACATTCAACATTGCTGTACCGCATGGAGATGGGATGGTGCAGACTAGTTCAGCTAATTTGAAACAAGTGGTCAATAATGAAAGAGAACAATTACTGGACAAGAACTCATTGATTTGTTGCCAGAAGATGACGCGACTCAGGTGTAATAAAACACCCTCACTCACTGCCATCGCTTGTTTTCGTACACTTCGCTCCCACCAACATGCCCGCAAAGGCCTGGCACGTCGGAGGCATTTGTCTTTAGCCTTGGCACAGCCGAGCCAATCGCCACAGCGATGGCAGAGATGAGATGGCAGATGAATGCGAGGAGAAAAAGCAGATGGGTAAGAGTCAGTTACGATCTCACGCTTTGCGAATACAGAGCTCATGCTGATCATGTGAGGAATGATTTGCGTATACCATGCAAGATCTTCCATAGGTGTCTCGATGGGCTTTTGCTATCGTCCAAACTTAATGCTCACTTCCGAACGTGGTCGAATAAATAGACGCAGTTAATTCTTCTACCGCTGAGCAAATCATGCAATTGAACTACAATGACTCTGCTTGAAAAAGCCATTGCTCAATTAATCCATTTGAAAAGACTTTAGTTCACTTATCGGAAGTATGTTACTCCCCACAGGGCGAATAATAATGTCCCTCATGAAAGGAACTACATTGCTGACAATGAGAGGCCTCACGTATTGGCACGATTGTGGCGACTGGGTGCAACACCTTATGGCAGATATGGAGGCTCATCAAAAGGACAGCCCTACCAATAAGGCAATGACTCAAAGTAGAAGCTACTCCTTCAAATGCACCATCTTAAGTTCAACGAGAACTATTTTCACCACTTCATCATTCTATCTTACGACTACCAACCACCGTCTTGCATGTGTGACACATCATAACACTTCTTCTTCCCTTCATTCTTCCCTTATTTCCTTCCATCCTTCCGTCCCCCTTAACCCTTTCCTTCCCTTCTTTGCAAAGCAAGCCTGCTGTCCCACCGGTGTGGTGTGTGTTGGTTCTTTCCTTACCACCATCGAAAATGCACATAGTGGATGTGCTGCATAAATGCCTTCAACACTCACACCCGTCTTCCCGTCACACGCAGCAACAGAAACCCACTACTCAAGTCATTTGAGTAACACTTTTATTCCACTCGCATTCCAACCGCATTTCTAGCTCACTGGCATTGTGAGGCGACAGTACAGTCGCATCGTTGTGGGTGGTTGCTATCACTTCTACAAGCACATTCAACGCACCTACACCTCACCTACACCACAAAGCAGCACATCTTTCCAGTCGTGTTAGTAATAATTTTCATCATTAGCTTCCACCATGCACCACAATCCAGCGTGAAGGCAGTGTAGTCACCAGACACAAAGCGCTGCTCACTTTCAAATGGTGAGGTTATCGATTGAATACATTGATCGTGTCACACACTCAAACATACCGCCACAACAATGTTTGCGAATCGGTTGTATGCAGAAGTACTCTTTATCTTGGTGTACATTTCGCTTTGGTTTTTCGGTCACTTTGGTTTTTCCGTTTGCGCTTTTTCTTTCTCGCGTGGACCCTCGTGGACATGGCGCAAGCAGTGTCCACGAGGAGAGGTAGGTGCTCGCCTTTACACACACCTCTACTAACCTCATTGTCATGCAGGTTGCCAAAGACGCCAACAGGCTGTCTCTCACAAAGCACTTCAGACAGATGTTCATGTGGAAGAAGAGCGGGTGGAGCAAGTGGAGCAGGTGGAGCAGGTGGAGGAGATGGAGAACTCGACTGGCGCATCTGATGCGAAGCTGGTGAGATTCCAGCAGATACTGCAATTCTTCGCCTCGCCTCCAAGTCATTCGATGCGGAGGCGGCAGCGACGGTCGGCAGAAACGGAAGGAGATACCGGCGCCGCAGACACGACCTACGGTGTTACCGATCTTCCGGATGAGTACGAATGGAGGGAAGGAGGAGGTGGTGGTGGTGTGGATAGCGCAAAGGGCCTTTGCGCTGAAAGGAGGAGGAGGAGGAGGAGGAGGATGAGAAGACGGATGGAGACAAAGGGCCGTTCGAAGAGGGACGAGGACGGGCAGGAAGAGGAGGAGGAGGAGGAGGAGGAGGAGGAGGAGGAGGTGCAGTTGGAGCAGGAGGAGCGGGTGGAGCGTGAGCGGGAGCAGGCGCAAGTGCGGGATGGGCAGCGCGAGGAGAACGAGCAGGAGGAGGACGGGAGAATGGAGAAGGAGGTGAAGAAGGAGAAGATGCACAATGTCATCATGGAGAGCGGTCACCACGCACACGGCAAAGCAAAGAAGACGCGCAGCGGCAGGTGGCGTCGGCTCTTCACCAACTCAATCGGTGGACTCGCGTGGCACCAACAACACAAGGGACCACCTCACCAACACCCACACCGACACCGACACCGACACCGGTTTACAGACTCCATGATGCATTGATGATGGAGCAAAGTGTGCTTCTTGCCTACCACCAATTCACACAAAGTCAAGTTGGTGAGAGCATTGTCCTTCCTGTTAATGCAGCAGCATCTGCACTATGAGCAGCAGCCGCAGCAGCAGCAGCAGCAGCAGCAGGAGGAGGAGGAGGAGAAGAGCGTTGTTGTTGTCGTTGTTGTGGTTGTTAGGGACACTGTAGTTGTCACGGTTGGCTCAGCAGCAGCAGTAGCAGTAGCAGCAGCAGCAGCAGGAGGTAGATGACGATGATGTCCTCTACCCATGCCAAGAGCGAAGGACTTCCGTTCGTCCGTCCCTCCATCCCCGTCTCTCTTACCTTCCTATTTTTTTTCTCTCCTTTTTCATTTAGTGTTCGGTTGAGATGTCCCGGTGCCAACAATGTCTCGCACATGTCCACCATCATGTCCACGAGGGTCCACGCGAGAAAGAAAAATTGCAAACGGAAAAAACCAAAGTGACCGAAAAACCAAAGCGAAATGTAGACCAAGATAAGGAGCGTTTCTGCATACAACCGATCTGCAAACATTATCGTGGCGGTATGTTTGAGTGTGTGACACGATCAATGGATTCAATCGATAACCTCACCATTTGAAAGTGAGCAGCGCTTTGTGTCTGGTGGCTACACTGCCTTCACGCTGGATTGTGGTGCATGGTGGAAGCTAATGATGATAAGTATTACTGGCACGACTGGAACGATGTGCTGCTTTGTGGTGTAGGTGAGGTGTAGGTGCGTTGAATGTGCTTGTGGAAGTGATAGCAACCACCCACAACGATGCGACTGTACTGTCGCCTCACAATGCCAGTGAGCTAGAAATGCGAGTGGAATAAGTGTTACTCAAATGACATTAGTAGTGGGTTTCTGCTGTTGCGTGTGACGGGAAGACGGGTGTGAGTGTTGAGGGCATTTATGCAGCACATCCAGTATGTGCATTTTCGATGGTGGTAAGGAAAGAACCAACGCATGCCACACCGGTGGGACAGCAGGCTTGCTTTGCAAAGAAGGGAAGGAAAGGGTAAGGGGGGACGGAAGGAAGGAAGGAAGGAAGGAAGGAAGGAAGGAAGGAAGGAAGGAAGGGAGGAAGAAGTGGTTAGATGTGTCACACATGCGAGACGGTGGTTGGTAGCCGTAAGATAGAATGATAAAGTGGTGAAAATAGTTCTTGTTGAATTTAAGATGGTGCATTCGAAGGAGTAGCTTTTACTTTAAGTCATTCCCTTATTGGTAGAGCTGTCCTTTGGATGAGCCTCCATATCTGCCATAAGGTGTTGCACCCAGTCGCCACAATCGTGCCAATACGTGAGGCCTCTCATTGTCAGCAATGTGGTTCCTTTCATGAGGGACATTATTGTTCGCCCTGTGGGGAGTAACATACTCCCGATAAGTGAACTAAAGTCTTTTCAAATTGATTAATTGAGCAATGGCTTTTTCAAGCAGAGTTATTGTAGTTCAATTGCATGATTTGCTCAGTGGTAGAAGAATTAACTGCGTCTATTTATTCGACCACGTTGGGAAGTGAGCATTAAGTTTGGACGATAGCAAAAGCCCATCGAGACACCTATGGAAGGTCTTGCATGGTATACGCAAATCATTCCTCACATGATCAGCATGAGCTCTGTATTCGCAAAGCGTGAGATCGTGACTGACTCTAACCCATCTTTCATCGCGCCATTCTGCATCCATGGTAATGGCTTCGCACACTTCGCTTTTGGGTCCTTCTGATAAGAAAGTGCTTCCCGCCTCATTGCCTTGTTTGGAGGCATAAGAGAGGGAGAGAATGGCGATCAATGGAAAGGAAGGGAAAACGAGGTGCCTGTGTAGTAGTTTGAATTCAGAATTAATTGAACGCCTCTGGCCAGGAAGGAAGCTGATACCGTCAGTTATAAATCATCTGCCTACGCCCACTTCATACTGTCTCATAGAGCAGGTGGCTAGTGCAACCGTTGAGGCATGTGAAATGTAAGTACTGATGGGTGGCCATGCTAGTACATCTAATTGCTAAGGATTAACGTGGGTTACAGCACCCCACTCGGATTCACTCTTTATCATATTTTGCCTGCCTTTCCAATGTGCTTACAGGGTGACCTGTTAATGTGCCAAGAATTTGGCTGCGTGGTGAAATGAGTGGCGTGTCTTGATCGACCCTGTATTTGCATAAAGGTTTGAAGACGTGTCCCGATTGAGGTTTTATGAAACTACTACACGGTCACCCAGCCCTTTATTTTTCACACAAGTTCTTGCTGTGAATTGGTTTGTGCATCATTTTGATTGGCCAGTGTGCGTCGAATTTCTCCATCCGCACGCTAACACTCTGAATGTTGACTAATTTAAAGGCAATATTCTGGGACTTTTGCCTCAATAAAAATAACTACTTAAGTGTAATTAAGACCGTGTAACTGGGACCTCTCATGGAAGTGTTTGGCGTAATCAAGTACAATTCATGGTCTCTATTTTGGTTCCCACCAGACACTTCTTGTTAAGGCTAGAAGCATCTACCTGCCATCGGTCAAATGGGGTGACATAGTAGAGATTTTGCAAAATCGTGCCTTTTACATTGGTAGCGTTACTACACAATACGGCATATAGTTGACTGGTAAAACTGCTTCTCATAGAATCTCTCCCCACAATGCCAATGCGAGTTTTGTTTTTGTGCAGTTTCTACACATGTACATATGTACATCTAATTGCCAAGGATTAATGTGGGTCACAGCACTCCACCCAGATTCACTCTGTTTTGCATTTTGCCTGCCTTTCCAATGTGCTTACAGGCTGCATGGCGAAATGAGTGTCCTGATCGACCCTGTATCCGCTGTCAATTGGTTCGTGTCGCATTTTGATTGCTCCTGAACTTTCACTGATGAAGACTCACAGCGAAATACGATCGTTGATGGTGGTAGTCGCAGTAATGCTTGCAAGATTTTTGCTTCAACCAAACAAACGCCAATGAGGGCAGTAAGCTACTATGTCGGCTTCATACCGCCTAATGCAAATGGATGTCCCACCTAAAATTCTGTATCAAAACAATTGCGCATCAGTGTATTACCGGTGTATCCTGGTTTGTTCCCAAGCACGGTAAAAACGTAATGCCATAAAATGAGGATAAAGAATGTCTGAGCATGTGCGACTCGGGTAGTACAACTTGCCAAATAGAGTCTTGAAGGCTTTGCAGGCATTTTTCGTCAAGTTTGGGGATGCGCATGGAACCACAGTTGCATTCAGGCAATACAGAGATCCACATGATGTCTGTATCAACGGTAGCAGCGGCAATGTGCTGAAAGCGAAGGTAACGTGGAGACCAGCGTTTCAGTTGGAAAAGCAATTGCCTCAAATTACAAGAGCACGAATTTCTGCAATCGAATTCGCAGTTGCTACTTCTGCACAAGCAGCCAATGAGAAAGTATCTGGGTCGGTTGAACTGAACAAATCAATGTTAAAAAGCATCATAAGTGTTGAGACGTTTATCTTTATTGCAAACAAGGCGCACTGATGCTTTGCATTTAAACTTGCTATCGCATGGAACAACGCCAGCACATTGTCTGCCATAGACACTGCTTGTTTAAGCTTATTATCTTGATGTTCAGCAGATTCAACATGATTTAATATGACTCAACGTGCGCGGCACATGCACCTTATCTAACGGCGCCTTTTTCTTTGCAAGGACTCTCCTGAAATAAGGTCGTCTTTTTCTTTAGGAAAGCGCTGTTGGGACCTAATGTTAAACTCAGCAGGCAGAATTGGCATGGGCAGGCGTGTCTATGAAACTAACTCGAAACGAGTGAGGATAATATGCACGGGGGCGCAGCACCAACATCACAAGTGAAATTGCGCTTAGGCTTGCACTCATGTGGTTCGGAGAAAAATGAGTGATGGCATTCTGACTGTGAATCGTACACGATTTGTTAGGTTACTTCACGCCAGTGGCATAAGCTGTTACCTTCACAACAATAGACCCATCTTTTCGCTAGAGGCACTATGGGTACATATGTTCTGTGAATATTCGACGAAGGCGCCATGTAGGATGTTTAGCCTAAATGCTGTGTTCACTGGATGTGTGGCTTGAAAATTAACCCATGCATTTTGGGGATACTCGTACACAGACTGATATGGGCATGGAGTGTGCAGTGCCATCAAGTCCTGTAGAAATCAGTCTAAAATGCCCTTTCCGATGAGAGGAGGCAAACCACAGTTTTAGGCAAAATCAATTTTAAGAATTAAACCGTAAAAGTACGTTAAAGATCGCTTTTTAGTGTATGATGAGGGTAGTCTAACTTCGATGCATAGAGTCGCACAACATGTGCACAAAGAAAATCAGACTAATGGAGGTCGTTCGCAAATGCCTGGACCAACCAGACAAAAGGCAATGTGAGGCATTTAATGGTGTTTCGATAAAGGATTATAATGCGGTCATAGAACCCAAAGTCTTTAGTATGGCTTAGCTACGAATCGTCGGGTCGGATTTAAATTATCGAGGTCATCCGTGTTGTGCTTTGCAGAAGGATTAATAGTGTTATGTAGAAAGATCGCAGTTGGTTGATTGGGGCAAACATAACACATAACACATCAGAAGACGTTAATGTTCCGGCAAACTTGATGTTGGTATCAGCACACGCACAGCGAAGTGCTGACGCCTTCGAATCTGGAGGAAATCGCATGCTGCAAGATGTACACCCTTAATAACATCGGGTCTTGCCAAAGCTAATGTCACTGGAACGAGTGGTATAGACTCATTTTAATCCACTTGCAGTGAGTGAACTGCTAACATCAGACAAATTGTGATCGACTCGTCTAGTCCTCATTGGAACCGTAACGGTGACTACAAAACCAGTATTTTGCAGTAAAAGGGAACAGAAATTAGGGCAGAGTTACAGAAATAGTACGCAACAGTTCTCACACCTTAACCGGGAAAGGTGTATGACGCGTTCCTACTGTCAAGGAACAGTAACAGAATTAACATTCGTAATTGCTACCGCTACCACTGTAAGAGGAGTAGAGGGTGAAATGGGGATGGGGGGGAAAGAGAGCAGGGAGCACGCCGAGACTACTGCTGCAACAAGTATTACCACATCAATACTGCGGTAGAAGGGGTAAAAAAAGCGTCGCTCTGGTCACTAAGCAGTCTCCACGCATCCTACTACTACGTCTCCACCCACACCGCATAGTCAGGAAAACGAGGAGGTGGAGGAGGAGGAGAAGGAGGAGGAGGAGGAGGAGCGTGTGTAGGTGATCACAAAGCCAAACCTCTGTGAGCTGAGAGAGAGAGAGAGAGAGAGAGAGATGAGAATCACCCCTAACACTGACACCAACTCCAACAACACGAAACCTGCAACTCATCTGGTGACGCATAAACACAAAGCAGTGCAAGGATCAAGACCACATTCTTATGTGCTTTTACGAACTTACCTCTGATGCGGTAACAACTTTCACTACTTCCAGCATTGTCGACAACAGAGGGAGCTGCGTGTGCTCTCCGTTTCTCCCGAAAAGGCATACTTTAGGTATTGCAAGACTGAGAGCAAATTAATTTGCTGGCAATATTATTTGCAATGACGTTTTCTGCAAGGTAAGATCCACTACTTCCACCTCCAATTCTAGAATTTTGAACCACATTAATTACTTAAGCCTCATTTGGTAAACTACTTCTCGCATTATCATGAGCGGTAGCTTATTCAAACTATTGCAGCCTATTATCATGTGCTTTCCATTACCTCAGTTGCGTTGACAAATGACTCTTGTTTTCCTTGCTAACCTTACTCTCATCAACGTAGAACAACACATGGAGAAGTGTCCTATCGACAAAGGAGTGGCTTCGATGTATCATGTGAGGAAAAGCTGGTGTAGTATCCAACTCTACAGTTGTGTGCGGTAGCATTTGAGATGAACAAAGTTGGCCTGAGGAGGCAAAAGTGTCGGATCGCAGGGCAGGCTGAGTGCGTCAGAGATCAGACAGCATAACTGATGAGAAGTAGTCCATCCCCAAGCCGACGACCCAGTGTGATTTTACAAGCACTCTTTAGCTTCTACTGTTCTCGTAAGTGAAACCGTGTGCTAGTTCACAAAAATTTTCACTGAGACCAGTCGAACTTGAGATGCGGAACCTTAAAAGAGGGCCAGTTCAGGTCTCGTGATTGATTGTCTGACAACTTATTGCCAATGAGGTGACTGACAACCAACTCAAGTTAGAAGAGCGGGCCAAAGCATGGCTTGAAGAAACCAGGTTTACGGGCAATCATTTGACACGAGCATGAGAGTCTGTCACCGACATGGCTGAAATCCCCAGACTTGAAGGCCTTCTTTGGCTAGACTAGAGGCGTATACTGCTCTTGTTACGATGCAGTCAATGGTGAATTATGGACTCAAATGCGTGGGCGCTTGATTCAAATGCGTATTCTTCCTACACGATTAAAAATATCAACACGTGCGACTTTCATGTTAACTTTTACAAAAGATGGGCTTAAAATAAGTATAAGTGTCGAGTCAATTGATGTGTTTTCTAAAGCTTTCCGAAGGTGCCGATTCGGCCATGTTGTACCACTGTGGGGCTGTCTTTGCCAATGGCTCTCGCCTTGTTCGGAGCTAAATGAGTGATTGCTGAAATCATGCTCGAATCAAAACGGGCCTGTTTTTGTTTTTTCGGTCGGATTCCTTACCATATATTGGTGGCATATAATCGCTACTGTCAAGAAACCGGCATTGTCAGCACTGTGGTGACACAATAATGTCATCTTTTGCGCAGCATGTGGAAGAATCGAGTTGGTTCACATAAATTAATCGGCTAAATTCATCACCCTCTTGTGCTTATCTTCCTTGGCCTCCATTTATCGCTCACCTCTTCGTCACCTCATTCTATCCATTCGACGCACTATCACGTATACCTCAATGCAGTCGGTCTTCGTACAACTCACGCATCGCTCACTCTCAACGAGGTCAAATGACACAGATGCACACACACACACACACAAAATGTAGACTTTACTTAGTGTAACAAGTGACGGTGTAGAAACTTGAGTTAGACACGCACGTACCCACTTCTGAGGGAGGAGCAGGAGGCGCAGGAGGAGCAGGTGAAGGAGGCTATGCCTGATGAGTTGCAGGTTTCGTGTTGTTCGTGTTGGTGTAGAGTTGGTGTTAGGGATGATCCTAATCTCTCTCTCGCTCTCTACACACGCTCTTCCTCCTCCTCGTGTCCCTGACTATGCGGTGTGGGTGGAGACGTGGTAGTAGTAGGAAGCGTGGCGACTGCTTAGTGACAAGCGCGACGCATTTTTCATCCCTTCTACTGCAGTGGTGATGTGGTAATAAATGTGGCAGCAGTAGTCTCCCTTTCACCTTCTACTCCTCTCACAGTGGTAGCAGTAGCAATTGCGAATGTTATATCTGTTGTTGTTGCTAATGCTGTTAGTGTTTCCCATACCTTGTGTCTACAGCCTATCCGGCAGATATCTCGCACTCACCTACCTACCTACCTACCCAGCTACCTCCCTCCCTCCCTCCCTCCCTCCCTCCCTCCCTCCCTCCTCCCTCCCTCCCCCTCCCTCCCTCCCTCCCTCCCTCCCTCAACATTGAACTAGCTTCAAATGTTTCCACGGTGAGTGTAGTTAGTGACAATCGCTTCCTTCTGCTGCTAGCAGCTCCTTGGCAGTAGGAACGTAAGCGTCAGGAGTGTTGTGTTTCTATTAGAAAAAGACAGTAGAGTAATAATAGGTCGGAAGAAGAAGAAGAGCAAATTAGCCACAGCAACAGCAGTAGCAGCTGTGCGGTTTCTAAGATTGAGACAAACAGTAGCTACCAAGAGAGGGGCAGACTTGAAGCATTGTGAAATTGCCTCTGCACGAACGGATTTGAGAGGTTAGCCACAGAGCAAACACAGGACAGTAGGTGTCTTGGTTAGCATCCAAGCGTCTGCTCCACATTATTGTCTCCTTTATCTTTTTTTTAGCAGACGCCCTTCGCTACCCACTACCTACTCAGACAGCTTTTGTTGCAAAGCGGCAGCTTGTCAACGCTCCCACACATTCTCTTCGTCAGTTGTGTTTTCATGATAGAAGAGATAAAAGAATTTGATCCACTTGCTCTTTAATTTGACATGGGAACACACACACACAAACACACACACCGAGAGTGTGTCAATTCATGCATAACGACGCGTGGATGGTGGGAGGAAGAGGCAGGCCACGTGAATTGAGAAGTGAACTCAAAGCATAGAACTGCAAACGAACAGTTGCTCAAGTCATAAGTGCTACATTAGTTGATTGAATTAACCACAGCTGGGTCGCTTAAATGCAACGATGACGACGACGGCGTCGACGGTGCAGCAACCAGGCAGAATGTAGGCACCCAGTGCAGTTGCGAAGTGACAGAATCTCTTTTTCCACCCAAGTATCGCCTCCCTCCTTACCGGCTCACTACCAGTGTCGGATATGTACCACCACAACCACCATCACCACCACCACCTCCTCCTCCTTCTCCTCCAACTTATTTGGCTGCCATCGCTGTTGCCACCGCCGCCGCCGTCGCCACCATCGCTAGAACCGAAACCAAACCCTGGCTTTACTACCACTACTGCAACTACTACTCAGCAGGGAGAAATTGTGCGCCATCAAGTTGGTAAAGCTCCACCTACCGAGCGCCGTTTCAGTAGTATTGACATCCTACCTCAAGATGATTCAAACGTCGAAATTGGCAGGGTGACGCGTGGGATGATGCGCTTTTCACTGTATATGCCCTCCTCCACATCCCATCCTCTTCTCTTCCTCCTTCCTCCCCTTTAACAGACAGCCGAACACTCTACACAAGGTAGAGCTGAATTTAACACTTCCCCTTTTAATTTACTTCTACACCATTTGTTTGCGCATACCCCACGATTTACCCATGGTCATGAGGCCGCGTCACTAAGTAATCCAGCAAGCACCCCCCAGTCGCTGTGAATCCCTGCTGCCAGAGGCAACACCTACGCAAAATACGCTTCATCTGCTTGACAGCAATCTTCATCACCACACCCAACAGTAGTGCCTGTTTCGCCTAAACAACGACGCTAACTGCATTCACTTCTTCTACCCAACCGATCTATCCTCTCCAACCTCCTCCTCCTCCTCCTCCTCCTCCTCCTCCTTCTCCTTCTCCTCTTCCTCTATGAAAAAGGTCGTAGAAAAGAGGAAATCACTGACGTAAAACTGTCAAGAAGGGTTGATCGGAGGGAAATTTCATCGCAGTGCGCAAATTTTATTGACCGAATTTAAAAGAAGTCAGTCCTTTTGAGTCCTCTCTTCTACGGGATGCGGATTATAAATATTTCTTGCCTTGTTTTGTTAAACACTACTTTCAGGAGACTTTCACAAGACTAAACAGAATCGAGTGATGACTCATATGCATTCAACCGAAGTTCATATTTTACACATGTGCGACAAAGAGGAATAGAATTTTCTTACCAAGCTGCAGATTTATAACCACTTTACCACTTTTTGAGGAGTTTACTAACTAAGCAGCGATGAAGCATTAGCTCGTGAAAGTACTCCTTCACATTTTCTTTGGAATGCAACTCGAAGTTCGGTAAATTTGCAAACATTGTGGCGGTAAAAGAAGGCAGTAGAAGAAGGCACATTCAGCGTTCGAACTAGCCAATCAAATTCGTCTCGAATTGACGATTTTATTGGTGCAAATGCTTATTTTTTAGCTTATTGGTTAAGAATCATTTGATGGACCAATAGGATCGAGCAGTAGTGCCTCAGTGTATGAGCTGAAATCCGCCTGCCTGCGTACTACTTCAGACTTGACAGAGTAGCATCCACAAAACAGCATTAAAATAGGTCTAAATTACTGTGAAATGAACAATGGAGAACATTGCCGCATAATCGCCCAATTTGGGTCAGGCATACTGAATTTTCTTTTTTCCCAGTGCAAGATACTGCCGCAAGAAGTATGGCTAGGGTAGTAGATTGTCCATCCCCCCATCTGGCAATCGAAATGTGCCAACTTTAGGTTCACTGCTGTCAGCACCATTCTCGTCATCCTCCGTCGCTATTGCCTTAAGGCCAAAATGTTCATCTACGAAAAGGAATTGAATGAACCCCTTCCTATCCTTTAGCCTGCCTCATTTTCACTGCCTCTGGTAACTGGCAGGTGGCCTCCTAGTATGTGCTAAGTCATGGATGCAACAGACTGCATCGCCAGAGTGTGACAACGACTTGCTTTTAGAGATTATCTGCTTCCCTTTTGCTGCGTAATCTGACCGCGCCCCTATTTTAACCGCTGGTGTCACTTCCTCCTTCAACGAATGGGATCCTTTGTGTGAAGGTTGAGCCACAATCTGGGGCCATCGTTTCCACCCATTCAATCGACTTCGCATTAGTGAAGGAAGCTCCTTCAACGAGGAGAATGCCTACGAGGCACAAGTCTTGCACCGGCTAGCACAAGAAATGAGACTGTCCTTCGTTACGAGAGAGAAACGTCTTGACTCGACACGCTTTGGCTGTCAAGACACACGTCCTTCTCCTCCTCCTCCTCCTTGGAAGCCGTAGAAGGGAAGAAAACACTAACGCAAAAATTGACAAGAAGGGATTGATTAGAAGGAAATGTTATCCAAGTGTGCAGTTGCATCACGCCTAGTGGTCTGGATGTCCATAACACTACATGCATGTCATCTGCCAGGAAATGTTCATTAATACGCCAATGTAGTCGATCTAGTTTCAGACTTGTCAATTGTGCGAAGACATGAGCGAACTCGGTGTGAGCAATAGTGGACGTCTTTGCGGCCTTTGTTCTTTGTTTTACCTTCTTATAATGACGATGGATGTTGTGGTTGGCAACATCCTTCAATTCATCTGCCTCCTATGGACGATAGTAGATGTTGTCGACCTGCTTGTCAATTGTAACGGGGTCTCTGCCTCTGTTCTAACGGATGGTAGTGAAAGAATGAAGGCCAGGGTGGTGGTTTGCCCCCACCTCTGACCATCAAGCGGAGTGTGTCTTGTAGATTGACTTCTCCTCCCATCATTCGTCGCCCTCGCCTTTGGCCTTCCCGTCACCGTCGTGTTCACCCCACCAACCACCACAGACGACATCACTCCCTGCAGGCTAGAAGGCTCAACCATGGCATCAGTGTGCGTGCATTCTTTTCCTTACTTTGTCTTGTCTCTAGTCCATGACGGGTAGACCGCCAAATGGGCTTGTTTCTTCTGTGAGGCGTGTGCTTCCCAATCGAGGTGGAGGTCATCGTGAGTACGTAAGAAGCGAAGCGTTACCACCACAGCCGCAACCGACTGCAAGATCAGTATCTGGCAGCATTCAAGTGCACCCATAGTGTATGCCTCAATGTCCCACCAACTCGTCGTGGTAAAATGAGTGCGCCCTACACCTATCCATCCTGCCTCTTTTGTGGGCTGCCACTGTCAGGTTGTTGGATGTTCCAGAATACATAAACATTGCTGTCGGCCTCTATGGTGTTGCTTTGCGAGTATCCGTGTGAGTGTGCGGGCCGTTTGGTTTGGGCGATTCTAGAGGAGCTGCAATGGCTGATCATGTGGGACTGATTTTGTTGACTTAAACAGCAACTCGTCTGTCACACCACTGTCAGTAGTAAACGACGCAGCAGTAGTCTAGCAGCGTATCGGTTCGCTAATCACCAGTCGCGACCAAGTAGTAGGCAGTAGCGGTTGCAGCAGTGGGTAAACAGCAGCGCGTGGCAGTGAAAGGACGACTTCAGGAGTGAGGGCAATTGTGCCCACGGCCGTTTTTTGGTACAATTTCCCACTGGTAGAATTTTCAGCTCTCAAGCGTGTAGGAGCACGCAGTGGGCTTCAGGCGACTACATACACAAAACATAATTTTGCGAGAAGCTAGGAAACGATGCTGCGCAAAGCACAAAAAACGCTTACAGCGATAAAAATCACAGTGAAATATCATAATGGGAGAGTTACTAATAAAGTTTGACAAATTGTATCAGACTGCGGAAGGATTCTGCCTCCTTGTATTTAATTCAGTTATTAAAGATAGGAACTACAGCTAATTTCTAGAACAAACCCACGAAATAAAGCAGTCGATGCATGGGAAGAAACGAGCAGATATCGTAGCAGACCTCAAAATATTAACCTGTTTATTGGCAAGCAATTTCCAGCTCATGATAACAGCAGAATTTATAAATGTCCACTATAGTGAGTTGAAAATTACAGAGATAAGTAAAACGTCAAAAGGCTTGAAGTAGTTGCTTTGGTGGTAACCAGGTGCACTTAACCATTATCAAAATTATGATCCAGAAATCGGAGTAAAAACTCAACTTCACGTAATCAATGCATATAGAATGAATTTATTGTATATTATACATTTAAAAAGGTTGTGTTTGACACAGAATGAGGGTCATGTTACGCATTGCGATTGATAATACTTTCCGATTGCTTAAATTCAATGTGCGGCACTTTCGAAACATCTCCGACGGGCTGTGTGACTATGGTGTCGTTCGTTTCCTGGTTTCGGCTCTTCTAATGCGTCGCGTCACTATCTCCCCTCTGGTTTGTTGCAAATATTTGTAAAACAGTGTGCAGAAGTAAATTTTATGTCATTATGGTATGTGTTCCTGTTGAGACACACCGTTTGCGTAGTACATACAGTGAAATCCTGCACCTCTGATTAAAGCGTGTTTTGCATTTGTAGACTCTGAAGATTAAGATAACAATCGTAGTGGTAGACTGCCTAACCATAACGAAGGATCCACACGAGGTTGTGTGTTTGCGAAGAATTCGAGAAAGAATTGGATGGTGTGTGTCGGGCCTCCGAACTGCGCAGAGCCTAGTATCAAGCTAAGCGGAATTCCCTCGGCCAGGATAGGGGTTTCGTAATCTGCGCCTCGCTAAGACTTAAAACCGACACAGTTTTTGTGGGTTGTCACCTGTATGGTGCGGAACTAGATTTGGCGTGCGCTGGCCGATATGGCGTGCTGTCGCAATCGGTTGTCCTTTAATATATGTATTCTGGGGTAAGCATATTCTATCTCTCCCCTTTCTCTGCGTTTTTATTTGCATTTATCGCCATCTAGGCGGCTAGTGCGAATTCTAATTGGCGGGACTAATTTGTCTGCATAAAGTTACAAAGCAGTAATGGTGTTTTTATTTTGTCTGCCATGATTTTAAAAGCTAGATTTGAGTGTGAATGCTTTGTGTTGATATAGGATTATCCGAATGCCGAAATGGTGTTAACTCATGATTTCATTCACGATCTAAATTACTCTTCAAATTGCGGAAAAGTTATTTTGCAGTTTTCGACAACAATAATTGGATTTGCCAATGATTAGATTCACTGCCATGTTCTGAGTTCGCATCAAGATTCTAGGTGGAGCATTCAATAGCAGCTATCTGTTGGCCGCACGTCTTTTCTGTGGCGAATTCTCCGTATTGTAAATGTTGCCATGGAGGTGGTGGAGAAGGATTGTTGGAAGCGATCAAACAATAGATTTTGTGTGGATGTGCGAAAGGGTGTTTTGTGTTCCCTAATTCCTCCTATGATTGACAGTCTGTTGTCCCTTTACCCTCTTTCGTCCGCATTTTTTTGGATAATGGTTGATCTGAGACATTTAACTGGCTTTGCCAATGGTGTGGATATGGTTGTGTGCTTCTCCACAAACTGGAGTCCATGCATACTCTAACATCGGTGGTCTTGCTGACCTTGATGCTCAATCAACTGAGAAGATGCTGGTGGGTCAAAGGGGAGACGAATAGGAAGAGTAAGGAAGGTGGTTGGAGGCGAGATTTGAGCGCACTGCCTGTTGTGGTCGCATCAATGAGTCGAGGTTGGTGGTAGGTCCCCTCTGAACGTGTGTGGACCTGTTGTGTGGTGTTTGGAACACTTCTTGGGGGATTGACGTTGCTACCCATAGAATCGTCTTTCCATTGATGAGGCATGAGGCCATGAGGCACAGATAATTCAGCAGTCAGGTCAAGGAAGGAAGGCGTCTCCACAGAGTCGTTGGACCGTCTTGTTGCTAAGACGACTGGTCTTGACGCGATGCGTTTTTGGTGGCGAGAAGTGTGCCCTTCACCTCCTCCTCCTCTTCCTCCATGGAAGGGGTCGTAGAAGGAAGGAAAACACTGCCGTAAAGCTGTCAAGAACGGTTGATTGGGGGGGAATTTTATCGCAGTGCGCGAAGTCGTATCTCATCATCGGGTTTGCGTGCAAAGAGAATGCTGTGTTGACGTGTTCAAACGCGCGCCTATTGGTGCTCTGTTGGGGCGTATCGATTAATCGATTTGTGTTGTTGATTTAATTTGAAATTTGTCAATTGTGCGAAGATATGAGTGACTTGAGTGTGAGCAATCTTGGACTTCTGAGTGGCTGTTTTCTTCTGTTTTACCTTTTTGTCATGACAATGGATGTGGTGATCGGCAACTTCCTTCAAGTCTGTTGCCTTGTATGGACGATAGCGGATATTGCCGATGTGCTTATCAATTGTAGGGGGATCCCCGTGCTTGCTCTAATGGATTATATTGAAGGCATGAAGGCGAGGTTAGTGGTTTATTTCCTACCTCTCATAATTAGGCGGCGTGTGTCTTTTAGGTTACCCTCCCCTAAAATTCGTCGCAACCGCCTCTGGCCTTTTCGACATCGTCGCGTTCGTCCCCACCATCCACAACCATTAACAATGTCCCCAGGCTAGAAGGCTAAACTGAGGCATTGAGGTGAGTGTGAATCCTTTTCTTCGCTTCCACTTGGCCTTGTTGGCAGTGGGTGACAGGTGGTGTGGTCTGTTTCTTTGAAGTGGTGAAGGCACGAGGCCCCACGCCACTGCCAAGATGCGAGGCAGTTGACTCCCTGTCTCGATTCCGATGGCGGAGGAGTGCAATTTCAACTTCTCGTACTTCGCCTCGGAACAGAGATCCCAGCTCTTTTGTATTGGTCTCCACCTCCAAGGGGAGAGCAATTGCCTTACGGAGGGATTCGAGACCAACCCTCAACATCCTCACCCCCAACATGCGTTTGATCGCCCTAGTGATTGACCGTCTGGCTTACTAGGTTCCCCTCTCTTTTTCTCCTTATCTATCTATCTGTCCTTCCTTTTCCCCTTCTCTAGTAGTTCTTCACCCGTTACTTGTTGAATGTGTTCAAATATAAGCATTGTTGTCTGTTCATTTCCTGGACGACTTGGAGTTAAGGGTTGCAATGATAGGCTAGTGCATTGTGAACGACAGTTGTCATGGCATTGAGCAGTCACGGTGGCGGATACACTCGTTGGGTGCGCGATGGTAATTGAAGACGATAGTCACTTCACGAACGGTGATAGTTGCAAACGCAGCAGAACAGTGAATGTCCATGCAGACCTTCAGGGAGTGTTCTGGCTTTAGGCTCGATCCTCGGACTTTGTTGGCCATCCTCCTACCACACCCACGTAGGCAAAAGACAGCAGCAGCCATCTTCTCTCCAAATCAGCAACTATAGTAAACAATATTGTTCGCGACAGTGACAACACGCTTTTGCTACCATCATCATTATCATCATCGGTGGCACGTCTGTCTTGCAGGAAGGCGGGGACAACGGGGGCATGGACAGAGGACGACGAACTTCTAGAGGCGTAGGAGGGATGACGGGAGGGAGGGAGGGAGGGAGGGAGGAGAAGGATAAGAAAGTGAGAAGAAGACAAGGAGTAAACATCGCTTTCAATGCAATCCACTCAGTTCTTGGTCGTCGGATCTATGGGCAGAGGCGCACGTTTCCGATGCCGGTGACGCCGTAGAACGGCAGAGGAGGAAGCTGAATTGGCAGATGGCCCCAACACTGTCCGTCCTGTCGATGAGGGAAGGGTAGAGACACGATGCTGAACTGTGGGTACCACATCCTCTCCCTCCACCACGGTGATGTTGGAGCGGAGGCTGTGGCTAGCGGTAGAATGCGGCGGCACCTGTGTCAGGCTACATTGCATGGTCGTGTTGGTTTTGCTGCCGGAGCCACCAGTAAGGCGACGGAAACGGTTGCGTAGCAACGACATGGAGTCGGAGAACCAAGGGGTAAGGCGAGCAGTGGGAGCTGGGCGATGCCGATGTTTGTCCTCCTCGGGACTTGTGCAGGCCTCGGTGGCGCGGACTCCAGGCTCAGGTTGGAATTGGGGTTGGGGTTCTAGCTTGGGTTGGGGTTGGGGTTCACCGGAAGAACAATGGTACTGGAAAATTGATTGAATATGGACTCTATGGAGCGAGGTTGCAGAGTTCGCATGACCTTGTTCCACCATTGCATGAAAACGCGATGGATGCGTGGATGAGTGCGTGGAGGATGAATGGATGGAAGCGGTAAGAAGTAATCAAAACATGACCATTACCAGATGGAAGATCCGTTCCGGTCATGCACTACTCACTCCACTCACTCACTCACTCACACTCACTAACCAGACTTGCAGAATTTGTCATTTGTTGCTGCAGCTGAAGACGCCTTTGTTGCTCCTCCTCCATGTGTCGTGCCAACGAGGAGAGCTGTTCGGAGGTGAGCGCGCCCGCACTCAACGTGTAGCGATAATTATTGTCCACAGGGATGTCTTGCGGTGAGGTGGGAGGCTGTTGATGCTGCTGTCGCTGCGTTTGCATGGACGAGGACGTTGAGAAAATGGGTTGGGTGTTGTAATAGACACGCGAAGCGGTAGTGGTGGTGGTGGTGGGGCGACAAGTGTTATCGCAGGGCGGGAAGATGTCTGGTGGGCGAACAAAGGGTTGTGGATTGGCGGGAGACGGCTCTTCGACTAGCGGAAGCTGTGGCTGGGATGAAATGGGCACAGCCGCCATGCCATAGTCCATGATCCCTAAGACGAAAGGAGGAGGAGGAGGAGGAGGAGGAGAAGGGGAATCACGAAGTGGACAAGTTCTCAAGGTCGGCACTCTGGACGACGTGTAAGGTAGGACCAGAGTATTCCAACAAGCAGTTGGCGAGTGTAGAAATCAAACGTCATCTCTCGACAGGACACGCACACCAAACACTCATCAAGACGAGGAAGCGACTCCAGTATGTGCATTTTCAATGGTGGTAAGGAAAGAACCAACACATAATACACCGGTGGGACAGCAGGCTTGCTTTGCAAAGAAGGGAAGGAAAGGGTAAGGGGGGGCGGAAGGAAGGAACGAAGGAACAAAGGAAGGAAGGAAAGGAAAAAGAATTGGTATGATGTTGAATAGCAGTGCGTCACACATGCGCGACGGTGGTTGGTAGTCGTAAGATGGAATGAGAAAATGGTGAAAAACACTTTCGTTCTTATTATTGCTGCTACGATTGGTACTACCAAACTATTGCTGCTGTTAAAACCAGTAGAGGCGCCTTCCTTCATTCCTTCCCTCCGACTATGCAGGGTATGTTGATTGATTAGAAGTAGGATGTAGACACCACGCATCCATGGAATACTGTCGAGGTTATCGAAAACCTGTGAAGCAATAGAGACTGTTAGTGCTGCATGTGTACGTGTGCACTGCAATGCTTGCTGGCAATTGTAAACACTCCGATTCCCTTTTCACCTAGACAGTTCAATTTCGAGTCGCTATCATGCAAGCAGTGTCGATGGGCAACACGAGAGACACAATAATGTCATCTTTTGCTCAGCATGTGGAAGATTCAAGTTGGTTTACATAAATTACTCGGCCAAATTCATCAACCTCTTGTGCTTATCTTCCTTGGCCTCCATTTATCGCTCACCTCTTCTTCACCTCATTCTATCCATTCGACGCACTATCACGTATACCTCAATGCAGTCGGTCTCCCTACAACTCACGCATCGCGCACACTCAACGAGGTCAAATGACACAAATCCACTTTGAGTTGTGTGCGTGTGTGTCCTTTTCATTCCACGAGCAGCAGGGCTACTCACTGGGCTAATATGGCCAACATTTTGCAACAAACACAGGGAAGGACTCGTAGATTTACAGCATGAGTGAGTTGGTGAGTGGGTGAGTGAGTGGGTAAGTGAAGCAAGGGTAAACCGCACAAGTGCCACCGTTGCTCGCATTGTGACTTTGACATGAGAAAGGCAGAAATGCTTTGCCACTAGATGACGTGGGTGTCTACTACTACTACTACGACTACCGCGAAGTACCAGGTGGACAACGGTGTGGATGATGCCATTGTCGTTGCAAGCAATCACTGTGAAGCGAGGACTGTGTGGTGTCTCACCACCTCCCACCTCCGCATTATTTGTCGGTGGACAAGGCAGTATGTGACAGACGTGTTGATGGCGTGACTGTTAAAGGGTTGACGGCCTCGACCATGACCACGACCACGACGACGTGACAACCAATGCGCGAACACGTCAATGAGGTCAGCCAAATGACTGTCCTCGCCCTCGCCTTCTCCGTCCCTACCTCCATTCCTCCCTCTAACGGAAGCTATATCAACCTCGACGTCTGCGTCACGCAGTCATTCTACGCTTCCGACCTTCTCGACAATGCTGCGTTTCGGTTATCTATACTCCCGCCACTTACCGACATTCATTCCTCACCATCTCCACGTATCCTCACTTCATTCCAATACCCCTCACCTGTGCTTTTCTCATGCCACTAACCAAGTTGCACTTTCGTTGACATTTAGGCAGAGTTAGATGCTTCACATCGCAAAATCACCCAACTGCCACCCGAATTGGCACCACAAATATGCAACTTCCTGAATGCTCCCGACTTCATGAATGTGTGCAAGGCAATCCCGCATTGGCGGTGGATACTGCGAAGTCGTCGTTAGCGTGAGGCACTCAATCGCTACATCAGTGGATGGAAGTGGCTTGACAAGAATCTGTGCAGTTGCGACAGTGCATTATCACATGGAGGAGGTGGGTTCACTTCAACGATTCCTTTCCTAACGTGGTTGCCACCTTATCAAGCCGACAGTACATTGCTGTCTGCCGCCTATTGCGGACAATGTGTACACAGCCCTCGACACAGGTGAGGGCGCCAGTTTACACTCGTGGTGGCCACCTGACGGAGGACATGAATTGCTCGTGCATCGTGAACCACCACCACTTCCGTCTCCACCTCCACCACCTGCACATATCGAATAGGCTGATTCGGATGGTTGAATGAGGGAATAAAGGTAGATTCTTGTGAGACGAGTGGAGAGAGGATGTAATGATGGAGTGTACTTTCCTACTGCATGGCAGAGTGTGGCAGTGCAGGTTGGTTTGCGATGCAGAATGTATGGGAGAGCAGGAGGGTGAAGTGTTGGGAGTGGAAGAGGGCGGCGTGTGATTGAGCAGGGACTGTAGTCTCAGTGGCTGACGTGGTTATGTGTTATGGAATGCGAAGAGGAGAGGCGATGTGAAAAGACAGTGATAGTGGCCCTGTGATGGGACGAAGTGACTGGTACGTGTAGGTGGGTGGATGGATGAGTGACTGTGTTAGGGAATACAGAAAAATAGCTGATTGCACTGAGGCATGCTCAGATTTTGGGAGGGAGACGCAGCCCATGTACACAAAATCAGAACGTGTACAATCACACTGGGTCGTTGGCTTGGAGCTGGGCTACCTTGCATTAATCATGGTGTCTGATCTCCGACGAACTCGGTCTGCCCTGCAATCCGACACTTTTGCCTCCTCAGGCCAACTTTGTTCACATCAACTACTACCACCCGCCGCTTCACCGTTGGATGCTACACCAACCTCTCCTCACATGACACACCTAAGCCACTCCTCTACCGATAAGACACTTCTCACTGCATCATTTTACGTGGACAAGGCTTGAGTCAGTGAGGAAATGTAATTCGCCAATGGGATGGAGTAAATACGAAGCACACATAATGTGCTGTAATGGTTTGAATAAGTTGCTACGTAAGATAATGAAAAACCTAGTTTATTCAGCGAATTTTACGTAATTAATCGGAACTTCAAATCTCATGAATACGATTTGAGTCTCACCCACAGGACACGAAGTTCTCTGTGTACAATATTGCAGGTGATGACTCTCGGTTTATAACATGGAAGCAGGCGCATAGAGACGAATTCGAACAATTTCGAATAGGCGAATGAGGGGTTGTTGCCAGGAACAGAGTCGAGAGGATAAGGGAAAGGAAGACAATGTGTGCTGAAGCAATGAACCAATAAAAGATGACAGTGCTTCGCATTGAAGAGTGCAGTAGGAGAAGGATACGCAGAGAGTAATAAGGCGTAAAATGAAGGAAAGTCAACATTGAACTCTATCACAAGGGATCCTTAGAAGCGAACATACGTCCAATCGCTGAAAGATCCATGCAAAAGTCGTCAGGGAAAATTAATCCAATGGAATCGGATATGGCAAAGGCAACGGACGTAGACACCGTTTAAATTAGAGTTTCACAAGGATAGAATTGACAGATATTCCGTCCTGTAGAGAAGGTCTCAGCATTGCTAAAATCAGGTAGACGGTGACGGTAAAAAGTGGATCCTGTTGGCAAGCGCGCCACTTTCCATTCTCAGGTACGCAGCCTTTGCCAGCAATTCATTACCCTGTGTCAAAGTGTCTAAGTTAGTGCAAAACCCAACAATGTGCTGCAAGTGTATAAATATGCTATTGGGCAAGCAAGCGAATGGCATAATTTGCCTCGAAAAACGCGAGTGTGCAATTTGTACAAAGCACTTCTACTTTAAAGTCAAAACCAGCTGCTTTCGGCAAGCCAATGGCAAGTGCTGTGCACACACACACACACACACACACGACTGCGCTAATGCGATTGATAGAAGGTGAAGTGTGCTTGCAAAGCCACATGCGTTCGTCGACTTAGGGGTTGGGCTACTTCGCATGCCTTAATTGTGTGCTCTGGTAGACTTGATCCGCCATGCGACCCGACACTTTTGCCTCCTTAACCTAACTTTACTTACCACACCATCCACATTTTGTTGTGTCATCAGTAGGAGCTACGCTGACCTCTTCTCGCAGAACACGCCAAACCTACCCCACCACTTGTTAGTCTCTGCGGTCCTGGAGATCATGGTCATGGAGAATGAATGCTGCCGTCAGTAGTAGCTTCTGCTACGACGGTGCTGTGTGGTTAGCTGTACATCTAGCGTCTGTGCTGACTTTCATTTATTCATCGCGCCATTCTGCATCCATGGTAATGGCTTGGTACATTCCGTTTTTGGCTTCTTCTGATAAGAAAATGCTTCCCGCCTCATTGCCTTGTTTGGAGGCATAAGAGAGGGAGAGAATGGCGATCAATGGAAAGGAAGGGAAAACGAGGTGCCTGTGTAGTAGTTTGAAGGCAACTGAATTCAGAAATAATTGAACGCCTATGACCATCAGTTAAACACAAATCAAGGAGGGATCCATTGTTTATTGTTTGGGGTGGACAAATCCGTGTGGTGACTTTGTACCCATGTATTTTGGCATATGAGCTACACGTGACTGTTCTATGTGGTTGGTAAGGAAGATGCCGTGTGGCTCAATGACTGTGATTTCAAATTCAAGGCATTGTTACGGATAGTTGTTGGCTACGTGTAAAAGTAAAGCAATTCTTGTGGCATGGCATTGTTCTCGCACCTTTGATGTGGCGAGGTGGTCGACACATGTTTTACGGAATGGAGCAGCGTTGTTGGCAAAACTGTACCCAATCCATCTAACTCTCTTTTCTCCCATCACTCAGTACAACCTAATGCTGCGTTCCAAGCTGCATGATCTGTCCCACCAAGGAGCGATGATAAAGTCGCGTAGGGAGCAGTTAAAGGAAGTGAAGTCATCGACGTCAGTAGTCGTCGCCATTCACACTAAGATCCGTAGAGCTAGCGCTCAGTCCTGTCGCCTTAGGAAAGATAAGGTTTCAAATCAGTACGATTGGCAAATGAGTTTAACGAATATTTGACTTTGGCGCGCTAAGCTTTCTGTTGACGGATTAGTGCATTTGAAAATGACGACAGCAATTCAGAGAACGAGATTGCATGGGGATATTAACAAAATCACTGCCCGTATGCGGTGTGCAGCAGTATCTGCACGATTGATTTGGGTTCCATGAGCAAAAGCTACAAAACGTCTTTCTTGCAAAGATTTGTGGATCACCGGAAATCGGTTGCTCTCTTGCCACTGGTAACATTTTCCTAAATATTGGGGCTATGCGAAAGGTCCATAAGTCATCTCCTTCACTTTAATTGACCATCCGCGATTCGAGTGCTACATCCGACTATGTCATTCGAAATGTCGGTGTTAAGCAGATGAGTTAAGAGGTGGGGAAATAGAACACTAACTGATCATTGCAGTTGGCAGGAAGGCGTTATGATCATTTACCTGCTCACATTTTTGGGATTAGATCTTACCAGGGACTAAATATTTAAAAAGACGGCAGGAGCATGTACGGGTGGTTAGGGGATCTGCGAGTGTGGTTACCCGGGCATAAAATTGGAACTCAATATGTGTTTATCCTAGTCGCCATGATATGCGATTAAGTTGCTTAAGTAGAATCTCTAGACACAGTTTTACGTCGGTCGGTCAATCATCCTAAACGGTTGCTAGTAAGACCACTGCATGTTACAGTGATTGCAGTCCCATAAGTTGGTAACGCGCTCATAATGCTACACTTTACCATGAATAACGTGAGTGCGTAATGTGTGCAAAATAGTCCAATGTGTAGGCCAATTTCGTCTTTTGCATTCACAAGCACACTTCCACTTAGACGTCAAAGACTTTGCACTCCCCGCCATCCGACAATTTTTTTCCTCAGCCTTATATTCTTCAACGCTTCACTTTTGAGTGCTACGCTGAATTCTCCCCTTAAGACACAATATCTCCATTCCATCACTCGTTTTCGTTGTCGTAATGGCTGTAATGATGAGTAGGTAGGTTTCGCTGTGGCATCAATGCGTAAAACGCTTACAACTTCAAACGAATATAATTGCCAAATGAGATCATTGCTTTGTTGAACCTCCTCAGTTGTGCTGATTTGGCCACATTTCACTTCATGTGGTAGTCATTGGAACCAGTTTCCGGTTGCCTTGAGTCTACACCGAACTCGGTGCTTTTATGTGTTAGGGGAAGAGGAGTTGCATCCTACGGAAGAACTAACCGTACACTGCTATGCCATAGCAACCACTGTAAACCTAAGCAAATTTGCAGCACTACGTGTGCATCTGCGCCAACAAATTACCCAACCAACTTCCACATGCGTGCATGCAAAATGTTGACAGCCAAAATACCAAATAAAATGAGTTGAGTGCAGCCTTATTCAAATAATCCAAACTGGTGCAGCGCGTCACTTCACTTCTAGTATTAAAACGTGTAAGGAGCGTTTGGAGTTATAAACCTAGGTATCAACCAGTCAGTTGTGGTTGATGGTGAATGATGTGGTTAATGGGGAAGACAGTATGCTTAGCACGTGAGTGGATTGAGATCAGTCAATGTGGCTTTAATTGGGAACATGTAAAGCAAAATGTGTCATCTTGGTGGGATGCAAAACAGCCGCAAGCAATGACGTCCCAATGATATTCAGATGCGCTTATGATCGCGTCACAGGCTGAGTAGTCGTGAGGGAGGTCAAATCAACGTGTAGGAGGAAATACAACATTTCTCTCATGCTCACTACGGCTCGATGCAGAATGAAGGGAGGCAAGGGCAAAGAGACAGTGCTTACGCTGAGCTAAGCCAATATAACCTGAGTCGCTCCAAACCTCACTACTTCAACTCACACTTCTCCATGCTACATTCCTCTATCCTTAAACAGCGAGAAGTGTAGACTGTCGAGAAAAGTAGGTCATCCTGTCCAGCTGTCTGACAATGCAACCAACGCTGCTGCCCAGCTTGCTGAATGGGAACAGTGGAGAGTAGTTGGCGCTAGTAATGTGAGCGTCAACGCCTTTCTTCATCGTTTCCTTCCTCCTCTTTCGCCCTCTTTTCAAACCCTACATTTTACCTCTCCGATTGTATGGCTGTCAGTCAGCCCCACCATCACTCATCCTTGCATCTGTATCTTTTTTCTGACACTGCTTCTCCAACTTCTTGATTGCTGAGTGTGGACACATATCCGCATAAATTAAAGCATATAACAATGAACGGTGCAGCTGCAACGAGGAAATAAAAGACCTTCACATAAAGTGAGCAACATCTGATTTTCCACATTTACAAGTTGCGTACACAAGGTGGGCATGCCATGAAAATGCAACCGGTAGAATCGTCAACCTCATTTTAGGGTAAGCACCTGTAATAATTCCTAATGAAGCGGTTACGAGTACCTTAGTAGCGCCATATTCGTTTCCAAGCCGATAGGTTGGACAAGGGGTTTCTGACAACAACAGATGTAAACAAAGAGTCCCTCAATGCCCTCGCTTTGTGTTGGCTTCGAGCACATACTTTTGTTAGTAAAGTATCCTAGTTAGCTGGGTAAAATATTGGAAGTGCTGCAACACGTGCGCTGTAGTTAGTGCTGAACGAACGAACACTGCTGGACCTGTGTCCAGGCTTAAATATGGGGTTAGAGTAGATGTGATCCCCGTTCGACAACTTGGCTTGCCATGTTTATTAAATACAACCCAAATAAACTATTCGTATGTGGTTTGCCCACAGCATGACTCCTATATTTCACATATTCTTTAAAAAGCCTTATTTTTTTAACCCATACGTAGCGTGCCGAGAATATATTTAAGGCAGAAGAGGGCAGAATACTAGGGCTGCCAGCATGGCCCGAAGCCAGCCCATCATACTAGTTAAGCAAACAAATATTTCGCCGGAAGTTGTTTGGCAGCAAGCATGTTTTTAAGCGGGAGCTTTCTTGTGACGTCTACAATCAATGGCGAAACGCTGGGTAGATTAAGAATTGACGCCTCAGTACAAATGCAAACTATTGGCTATTATAAGAATGGCCAGTGTGCGTCGAATTTCTCCATCCACACGCTAACACTCCAAATGTTGACTAATTTAAAGGCAATATTCCGGAAATTTTACCTCAATGAAAATAACTGCTTAAGTGCAATTAAAACCGTGTAACTGGGACCTCTCATGGAAGTGTTTGGCATAATCAAGTACAATTGATGGTCTCTATTTTGGTTCCCACCCGGCATTTCTTGTTAAGGCTAGAATCGTCTACCTGCCATCGGTCCAATGGTGTGACATAGTAGAGATTTTGCAAAATCGTGCTTTTTACATTTGTAGCGCTACGACACAATAAGGCATATAGTTGACTGGTAATACTGCTTCTCATAGGATCTCTCCCCACAATGTCAATGCGAGTTTTGTTTTTGTGCAGTTTCTACACATGTATATATTTATATGTGTATGTTGTAAGTCACATGCTATGATTCTAATTGCTAAGGAATAGTGTGGGTTACAGCATCCCATCAGATTTACTCTGCAGCATATTTTGCCTGCATTTCCAATGTGCTTACAGGGTGATCTGTTAATGTGCCAAGAATTTGGCTGCGTGGCGAAATGAGTGGCGTGTCCTGATCGACCCTGTATCCGCATAAAGGTTTGAAGACGTGTCCCGATTGAGGTTCCATACAACTACTACACTGTCACCCAGCCCTTTATTTTTCTCACAAGTCCTTGCAGTAAATTGGTATGTTTATCATTTTGATTGCCCCTGAACTTCCACTGATGAAGACTTACAGCGTAATACGATCGTTGATGGTGGCAGTCGCAGTAATGCTTGCAAGATTTCTGCTTCAACCCAACAAACGCCAGTGAGGGCAGTAAACTAGCATGTCGGCCTCATACCGCCTAATGCAAATGGATGTCCCACCTGAAATTCTGTGGCAAAACAATTGCGCATCAGTGTATTACCGGTGTATCCTGGTTTGTTCCCAAGCACGGTAAAAACGCAATGCCATAAAATGATGATAAAGAGCGCAAGGCAGTTCTGTGCCTGTCTGAGCATGTGCGACTCGGATAGTACAACTTGCCAAATAGAGTCTTGAAGGCTTTGCAGGCATTTCGCGTCAAGTTTGGGGATGCACATGGAACCACTGTTGCATTCAGGCAGCACAAATATCCACATGATGTCTGTATCAACGGTAGCAGCGGCAATGTGCTGAAAGCGAAGGTAACGTGGAGACCAGTGGTTTAGTTGGGAAAGCAATTACCTCAAATTACAAGAGCACGAATTTCTGCAATCGAATCCACAGTTGCTACTTCTGCACAAGCGGCCAATGAGAAAGTATCTGGGTCGGTTGAACTGAACAAATCAGCATTAAAAAGCATCATAAGTGTCGAGCCGTTTATCCGTATTGCAAACAAGGCGCACTGATGCTTTGCATCTAAACTTGCTATCGCATGGAACAACGCCAACGCATTGTCTGCCATAGACACTGCTTGTTTAAACTTATTATCTTGTTGTTCAGCAGATTTAACATGATTTAATATGACTCAACGTGCGCGGCACATGCACATTATCTAACGCCGCCTTTTTCTTTGCAAGGACTCTTGTGAAATAAGGTCGTCTTTTTCTTTAAAAGCGCTGTTGGAACCTAATGGTTAATTCAGCAGGCAGAATTGGCATGGGCAGACGTGTCTATGAAACTAACTCGAAACGAGTGAGGATAATATGCACGGGGGCGCAGCACCAACATCACAAGTGAAATTGCGCCTAGGCTTGCACTCATGTGGTTCGGAGAAAAGTGAGTGATGGCATCCTGACTGTGAATCGTACACGATTTGTAAGTTTACTTCACACCAGTGGCATAAGCTGTTACATTCACAACAATAGGTCCATCTTTTTGCTAGATGCACTATGGGTACATATGTTCTGTGAGTATTCGACGAAGGCGCCATGTAGGATGTTTAGCCTAAATGCTGTGTTTACTGGATGTGTGGCTTGAAAATTAACCCAAATATTTTGGGATACTCGTACACAGACTGATATGGACATGGAGTGTGCAATGCCATCAAGTCCTGTAGAAATCAGTCTAAAATGTCCTTTCCGATGAGAGGAGACAAACCATGGTTTTAGGCAAAATCATATCAAGAAGTAAATTGTACAAGAACGGTAAAATTGCCTTCTAGTGTGGAATGAGTTAAGTCTAACTTCGATGCATAGAGTCACACAACACGTGCGCAAAGAAAATCAGACTTATGGAGGTCGTTCGCAAATGTCAGGACCGACCAGACAAAAGGCAACTTGAGGCATTTAATGATGTTTCGACAAAGGATTATAGTGCGGTTATAGAAGCTAAAGTCTTTAGGATGGCTTAGCACTATGCACGTGAGGTGGAGCTTAGCTACGAATCGTCGGGTCGGATTTACATAATCGAGGTCATCCGTGTTGTGCTTTGCAGAAGGATTAATAGTGTTATGTAGAAAGATCGCAGTTGGTTGATTTGGGCAAACATAACACATAACACATCAGAAGACGTCAATGCTCCAGCAAACTTGATGTTGGTATCAGCCCACGCACAGCGAAGCGCTGACGCCTTCGAATCTGGAGGAAATCGCGTACTGCAAAGTGTGCACCCTTGATCACACCAGGTCGTGCTAAAGCTAATGTCACTGGAACGAGTGGTTTAGACTTATTTTAATCCATTTGCAGCGAGTGAACTGTTAACATTAAACAAATTGTGATCGACTCGTTTAGTCCTCATTGGAACCGTAATAGTGACTGCAAAACCAGTATTTCGCACTAAAAAGGAATAGAAGTGAGGGCAGAGTTAGAGAAATAGTACGCAACAGTTCTCACACCTTGACCGGGACAAAGGCTGGAAGTGTTTGGACCCTCTCTGCGTTGTCTGACAGCCACTAATCATTGTGACATATCGATGCGGTGAAAAGACTTGCAAAGAAGATGGATGATTGGATGGTTGGAATCGCAACGATGCTCATCTCTTCCAACAATTCTCTACTTCCACTAAGACAATTCATTCTTTAAGCTCGAAAACGTAACTTAAACACAGACTACGCACAAAATTTGAACCAGACCTACCCATAATTATAGCTCGTCAAATGTGCAACTCCACTTTTGTCGCATTATTATTCCTCCAGCTCAGCGGCAATACCTTGATTTCATACACGTAGCATTATAATGACATGGAGCAATTTAAAGCATTGACTGCCATGATGTGCCATAAAGTGAATAAATTTCTCCACAACACTTTTGCCTGCATTGGTGAAGTTTGACTACAAAAGCGAATGCAAGTCCACGCAATGAGCTCTCGGTCGCGAGAACGATGCACACTAAGTTGGTAGAAGGAGCGACAGTCATTGATTCATTGTTCAGGCAACTCTGGTTCAAAACAGATTATCCTTGACAAGACGAATTGGTGCATTGCTTGAATGAGCATCAGTGTCAAGGTCTCAAATGCGTGGCCCATACATTAGGTGATAAGCGATTCAATATGGCTGGAACGACTATGGAACTGCGCCAAGTTGTACGGAATGTCACAATGTAAATAGTGCAGTCGTGCCTTGTTTAAATGCAAACCAAGGAAAACGACTATCTGGACGAAGTCAAAATGTTGACGGTCCTCTCAGGCGGCTTGCACGCAAGTCAGAAAATTACGAATTATCAAGCATTTCCCAAGCATTTCACAAAAATAATGGAACTGCATTATCGGGTGCCGAACGCACGGATCATTAATTTAATCCACCTTTACTTTACAAGCACGATATAAACCATTTCCGTGATTCGAAAGGCTGTATTTAGAAAAGTATCTTCATTTTCACACTCGCACATTCATGACAATCAAGCATCAGAGGCGGTGATAAGTGGATTGATGCTTTTTGAAATGAATACCATTTGTGGAGGTGCAACCTCAAGTCTAACTAGCAATTGAGCACAGGCGCGTAGAACAACAGTGACGAAAGAGCTCGCAGCCACTGCACGCGTTGTCGGTCGCGCAAACATGAGACTTCGCAACCAACCTAGATCACCCAAATGGTGCATAGACCGATTCATGCATAAGACGGTACACTCGTAAAACAATAGCAAATTAGCCACAGTGCGATGCACTCTATGTTTATCTCCCATCAAGCAATAGCGATTTGGTTGTGCAGCTAAACGAAGAGTGTGCTACGACTAAAATGGGAAAGAAGACGCGAACCCTAACTGCGCCGTATTCTCTTTCATTCTATCTAGAGTTCGGTAAAACTAGGTATCAAGCGTTATTTTGCTTCCGTGCCTGTAAATTGAAGTTCTATTGCAAAGCGTCTGATAGATAGGAATGGCTGCAATGCATTGGGAATGAGTTCATTACTAAAAGTGAGGTAGCACCAGCACAAAGCTGCATTCGGTTTTCAAGGTTTCAGCTACAATGATTCAAATTTGTGCTTAGGGCTGACCCATGTTTAAGGAGCCCATTTTGGCAAAGAAAGCTCAAATAATATAAGCATACACAGGTGCGATGCCTCTGTTCATTCAGATCCAGGATTAGTCAGAATCAAAACACAGCAGCTTATTCCATTCAGCGAGTGCTCGCAGTCGTTTTCTTATCTGATTATAAAAATTAAGGTTTGGCCAACAACGAAGGCATCCAGGTTAGCACAGAATCGTGATAAGCTGCCTTACGTGCTGTATCGTCTACTACTTTCCATCTTGCTTCCAGCTTTCGTCTTTATAATTCAGTTATTCGTCAATGCCTCCCTCCCGCTTCGTTTTCTCCTTGCATTCCGTCATCTGTTCATTCTTCACTTCTGTCGACTCTCTCGCCATCTCCTCATCACTCCCAACCTTCCGACTTGCCATTTCAGAGAAGTCAGAAGGCCGAAGCGGATGGATACCGTCGAAATTAGGGGTATGCTGTGCGACCAGCTTCTCCACCTCTCCTCTTGTATCCCTGTCCTATCTTCTCCTTCTTCGTTAGCGTGCGCAACTTCAATAATATCAAATCTGGTACTCAGGGTATGTTAAACGAAAAAAAGCCATGACTAGCCTCTTCTAGTGTGCAGTTTGGAAAAGACTGAACTCCTTTTATTGAGTCAATCACCTCATGCTTTACGCAGTCAAATAACTAGATCAGCAAATAAGGGGACCGGGTTAGAAATAGATGGAAGGAAGAAATGAAGAATGCTGCACTATAGCACCTTGCAGAGTTATCATATGGTGTCCATTTCCAATCCTCTTTTCCGCTTTTTTACCCTGTCTTGTTCTATGCTCTTCTATTCTCAAATCTTTGTCTCTATCTCAATTCTTCCCTTGCCTCTTCCAGATGTGTAATCACGTTGCTTTGCAGTGCAACGCATTAATTCTGCCAAGCATAGACCTAGGTGCACACAAAAGAAAGGCATTGCCGTTATCTCAGTCATCTCTAGGAGTAAGTCACCGATGATTTTAAATTTCCTACTCTGCACTACGCTTGCTGTGCCGCGCTTACTTTTCATGTCTCTTACATGCGGAAACACTGTGGCACAGCTTGACTAGATCTGGCTAGATTGCACTGGATCGGGACGGACTAGACTAGTCACATCGGCTGAGTTATGACAGGCTTGCATAAAATACGTAAGGAGAGGTTGGACAGGGCTACCACATCTATCATGCATACCTCACCCTCAGAGGCGCTTTATGCGTTACCATTGATGTCAACCTAAATAGCACTCTAATTTGACCCTCCTAATCGAATTAACACAACTGCATGCCATGTAAAATGCTGTCTTTTCTTCCTTTCCTTTTCGCAGACACCAGAAATCAGGGCACGCGGGCTATAAGTAGGCCAACGATGTCTTCAGAATGGAGGGGTAGGGGCCGTCTTTTCTACTTCCCCTTTTCCACGACTTACTGCAACGCGCCTTTCGGTGAGAGCATCTTCTGCCTCCTACTACGATGTTCTATATGCTCCCGAGTGTTGCGCCTTGCATTATGCTCCACTGTTTGTGCTTAATGCATTCAACACAACCAAAACAGAGCAGTGGGTACTTCCTGTAATTCATTTACTTGCCTTTATTTCCCAATTTAATGACACAAGAAAATCTTGCCTCTATGCCTCCCTATTCTTTGCTCGCCTTCCCCTGCTCCAGACCCAACTTCAGTTTGCCCCAGCCTCCTTCGTCCTCCTCCTCTTCCTATTCCACCACATGCAAGCGCCTACTTTGTAAGTTTTCCTCATCTCTCCTCCAGTCTCACCCTTCATCGTAACATTAAATAACGCCAAGATTCATAACTAGGGTTAAACTAGCACAGGATAGATCAGCTCTGACTCGAACACGCTTTACCCATAACCAAATCTCGTTTTGGCATAACCTGGCCTGAATTACAAATCATTCTGCATTTCTATCTTTGTTTCCATCTCTCTAGTTTGTTCTACACCACTTCGCCTCAATTCCACCTCGAACTTTGTAATTTATAGACTCGTCCAACTCTTTTCTTCTCTCTGCAGATAATTCTTCTGCCTAACGCTCTGCATTAACGTATAAGAACGTGCGCTCCCTGCCCTTTAGGGGGTCGCCTCAATTGTTGTCCCAAGAAACAGGTAGGAACGTCTGTATATGTGTGTGTCTGTGCGTCTATAATGCAGAGCCATACTCATCTCATCCTCTCCCCCTCAATTGCCCTTCTAGCCGACCGTGTCGACATTTCTATCCTGGATGAAGATTTCCTTTAGTTGCTCATTGTATGGCTATTCGGTTGCTTTATTAACTTATACTCCACCTTCCGCCAACACTCCATCACCCACCCACCAACTTATTTGACTAGTATTTAATCGCATTTTCCTTCTTGTGAATCCTCTACTTCCTCTCTTATTTTAAATTAAAGAGAACGTGACACATGGAACTAGCATATTTAATAATATCAAATTGATGTGTGCAAGCGAGGTAAGACGAAGAAAGCACAGGATGAGGAGAGAGAGGTAGCATAACTTACCTCGGCCTTTGGACTTCTCCGGGATGGCGGGCCGGGTGGTTGGAACTGATGTCGGGATGGCGAGGGAGGTAACAAACGCAAAAAATAACAGGAGAATAAATGGGAGATAAAAACAAGGCGGAGGGTTGGCACTGACTGCCAACTGAACTAACGGGACAAATCTACGAAGAGAGATGAGTAGCAGTAGACGAAACAACACGTTAACGATCACATCCGACGCTGTTGCGCGATCAATCGATTAGCGGCACGTGTTGTCGCGCGGTGTCTCTCAGGGCCGTCTGATGTTAGACTTGGGAGGCACCCGTTGTGGATGTTTTTGCAACAGCAGACATCACTTGCCTTCGTGTCTTTTTACCTTGGTCTATTTCTCTGCATCATGGCGCATGCAAAGGCGGCAGAGCAGGATGAGGCGGACCACCAATGCCAATGTTCTTTGAATGAAATGCGCTGCCCTGTCTGGTCTGCTTTCCGTCAGCCTTTTATCCCTGTTGTTTCCTTTTGGAAGGACGACTTTCGGGCAGTTGGGGCAACACGAGGTATGAATCTAGTGAAGACAGTGGCGCCCAACTCCTAGTGATTGACACAGAGCTCGTGGAGGTGTGCTTCTGCTGCTTATTTCTAATCGCATATCTAGGCCAATTTTTGTGTTGCACCAGGAAGGACAATGGCGGTGATTGCACTTCTCCAATGGAGAGGAACCAACATGATTGTTAATCTGAAAGCCACAAAATAACAGTTGGATGAGAAGCGAAGTTGAGACGTTCACGGAAGAGAGGAAGTAGAAGAGAGGATGGGGAAAGGCCATTGTTGGGTGTTTCTACACAGTGCTGCTGCACTGCGTCCCTCATTCTCTGTTCTATTTCTTCCACATTCTCCTGGATGCCTTCGTTTACACATTCCTTTAATTGTGTACTCGAGTGAAGTATGTAGGAATGGACTTTGTAGAAGGAATGTATGCTTCTATCAACCAACAAACTCGAAGACGCTCTTCGTGGTTTACTTTGATAAGTGAAATACGCTAGAACGATGACGCACGTAAATAAGGTTAGTGAGGAGGAGGCTATGATGAAACAGGATTATAGCACAGTTTACCCCTAATTTCTAGGATTTCTTTCTGCGTTGACACTTTGGAGTCAAACGACAGAGGGGTAGATTGGAGTGTTACAGATAGAATAGGACGGAGGCGGTACAGGTGAGTGATAAAAAGTAGAACTAAGGTGAATAGATATCGAAGAGGGACTGAGGCAGTGTAAAAGAACTGAATGGTGGAAAAGACGATAACGCGGAAAGTAAGATGAATTTTAGAAGGCGGTGGAATGCGTATGCGAGTATGTGTGATTAGCCTCTTCTGATCGGATCGGTGCTGCGCGTTACGGGATGACTTCATGGGGAGCAGGCATCACTGCCCTCTGTGCTTCACTTCGATATGCTCGTTCTTCCACCTGTTTGTTAGCTTTTCGGTCAATTAATGCAGAGCTAGTGATCTTAGCAAAGCCTTTAACAAAACGTCTGTAGTAATTTGCCGAGCTAAGGAACCTGCCAAGCTCTGTCTGGTTAGTTATTGTTGGCCCAATTCTCGCCTGCTTTGTTCGGCCTTAAGCGACTGATACCTCATCCGACCAAACTCTATGTCTCCTGAAGTTTATAAAGCGTTCGAGGAAAGGACAATTCTTTGGGTTAACTTGACTCTTCTCAAAGAAGCTGAATCGAAGCTCGAGACCGATGAAGTGGTTCTCTGTTCCTAATCTCTACGTTAAATTTTGTCGATGGGTAATGATACTGGGAGGGACTGCGCATTCTTAGAAAAGCGGTTAAATTCCCTTTCCCCTTTTCTATGTTCTCTGAAAATTGGTAGGTAATAATTGTCATGTCCTCTGCGCGAATCCAAGCAGGTATAATATTCAAGTGAGGGCAGGTTTTTGGACCTGTTTCTATGGACCAGGTGCTGCTGACTTTGTAAGCTTTGTGTCTTGTGCTCTCTATAAAAAAACCACATTAGTGACTGCCAATGATAATGTAATCGTACTCCACGTTTGGATGTGCGTTCGAATTATTCAAGCTTTGCGCATTGCAATTGTGAACAGTGACAAAACTGATCCGCCAGATTATTTTTCATCTCGCTTAAACTTCAAGCTCATTCCAACCTCTTACAAGTCACTGATAAGTGTTTGCAATTGATGGGCCTTTTTGTAAGGGGATCGCTGTTTTCCCAAGGTCTTTCCAGGGACCCTCATTCGCGACTCCGTCATGCACACTGAGCACATGAAGTGCAAGACCGTCACTGCCATGTACATAGTCTATACCTAAAATACCAGAACCATGTCCTCTAAGCCGTCTTTGCTTAGGCGGCGTTGTAGCTGAGGGGTGGACGAATGGAGAGAGATCATGGTGGATGTGCAAACGCGTTAACGACCACTTTCAACACCACATCGCACATTGCATTCACCTTTGCTCGTCTCACTGATGAGGGCAACAAGGCGGTGTAAGGGGGCACTGTGGGGTGGTTGAGAGAGATTTTGGGTCAATCGGCAAACCAGTGCTTGGCCATGTGTGCTGAAGATGTACGATTGAATGAGCTGGAGATGGAAACTCTTCAGCTTGCTTCCGGTGTTCCATCGTCCCTCCTTCTGCTCCTTTCTCCGCCCCTTTCTCCAAGTCACATCAGTGAACACCTTTAATGCGCTTAAGTCATCACCCTTGTGCGTCAGCTCGGCATATCCATATTTACAGTGGTCGTAGGGTGAAGTAGCATTGGGTAAGAGAACGGACGATTGATTGCGTGAGTGCGTGGATGGGTAATAGGCCGTGCAGATGGACAGTTGTTGACAGGTGGAGAGGATAGCGCGTATGAGGTCAGAGGTGACAAGTACAACGTTGCTTTTGCTGTTGTGGTGATGGTGGTAGTGGGTGCTAGTGAAGTACTGACAGATGGATGGCGGATATGAAAGCATGACAGCGTATTCTCACTAGGCTCATTCCTTCTTTGACCTTATCAGGCAGTAAAATGTGTAAGCAGTGAAGCAGAAGCAATTGGCCTGCTAGTTGTTTAATGAGGAAAAGGGCTTATAGCTTATGTCAATGGCATCCGCGCTAGGTGAAGAGGGCGGATTCTTCCTCCTTGTTTGCACCATTCCGTACTACTCTACGTTACCTTGAACTAAGCTTTCATTATTTCATACTATACTGCCCTTTTTTTCACTCAGAAATTTATGTAACCATCCTACTCGCTATTGCTAAGCCAACTTTCACCGCCACCACCGAATGTCGCTTAGTCAAATTAGGAAGCCATGTCAACGAATGGCACCCTACACTCTCGCAAAAGTGAATGAGCACATCGCAAAGTCTACCACCGCTATTTGAAATGAGGCTATTGAAGCACATGAAAGGCGAGCAAATGCATCAAGAACTAAGCAATTTGGAAATAAACAACTGTTCCAGCAAACGATATATCGTCACGTCCTCCACAGAAAGAAAGCAACGACCAATTTTTGAGCAACAGAGAGAACTAACCTCGCTCCTGGTTACTAGTACACAGGAAAAGATGCGCCCGCGATATACTTCAACCCAAATCTGCTACGTCTTATGCAACAATGCCCATCATATCACTAACGCGATGGCACGCTAGGAAGCAACTCCATGTCCTGCGGCGACTTCGGCTCCAACGCTGATGGCATGCAAAATATCACACCTTTGTTTAAAGATAGCTCCGAGCGCACACTCTTGACCTCACACTCAGCCATTAAAATGGCTACCTGTCAGAAGTCTGCTTCCACACTCAACCATCGCCACCATTAAATGCATCGCACCCATGGTTCAATCTGTTCATCTTTGTGTCAGATTGCAAACAAACTTACTAGTTCATTCTTCTGTCTCCCTCGCGTCGCACATTCCATCTGTACGCCTCTCAATGCCCACCTTCCTCCTACACATATATTCCTTAACAACCCAACAGCAAAGAAATGAAAATGCCCCAAACGCACCCACATCCATTCTATTAAGTCAGCTTTGTGCTCAGCAATGCTCTAGACACAGTGCAGCATTTCTATTAGATAAAATTCCAATCCTAATGTGTCTCATGGACAGTATCGTGCACATCGTATGCGAATTGACATTCATGTCTGGTGCCAGCCTTCACAACCAAATGGAAAGACCCGTTGAACTAGTGTAAGGATATCCCATCTAGATTCAAGAGTCTGCAAACCGACTCAACGGAGTTATGGACAAGTTAGGATTATGCGGGTGTAAAATGAGCCCCACGCCATCATCTTCACCCTCATCAAACAACTCTGGATGTCTCAGCGGAGTTCTCGCAGTGACGCCAATGAATTTCACCCCTCCTTGAAACAGGCACCAAAACTGCTTGATAGTGTGCGAAAGTGCAGAAGGTTACGCGATTTGCATTCAGTCTGTCAAAATTTCGCAGATGGATCGGCTGCGATTCGACCGCTCATCTTGAGGCACCAGGCTATTCATTTCTAGTCAGAAATGTCGTGACGGGTGTTTACTCGAATCGCACTCGAACCCGCGCACGTCAAGTCCAGTCTAGAAGTGGGTGGCTATAAACCAGCCATCTAAAAAATTCAAAGCAATGACAAAGGCGAGATTCGCCTTTAGTGCTGTTCTACAATGCCTACATGCTTATAAAAATATTCCGTTGAAAGAAAACAAACTTCTTTTAGAATTTAGGATCTGTAGCTTCGTTAAAAGAGGAAAAGTCAGACACCAGAAGCATTTTTACAAAATTCGTTGTTGATAGAGTGACAGTCTATTTAAAACACTGACATAACAACCTTAGTTAATCACTTAATGCATTGTGTAACATAAAAATTGAGGCGAGTGGGGTTTCGTGTTTAGAAAGGACAGCGAGTCTTCAAGTTGGTAAAATTTGGTCGACCCGGCGCAAGAAGTTGGGGCCGCCATACTCATGCGAAGCAGTTGTTGGTCGCGGTTGGATAAGGCAATAGGTCTCTGGCCACTAGCTATTTCAGGGGATGCTGGTCTGGCCTAAAGCGTGCACTCCAGTGTTATTCGACAGGAGCTTGATTTTTTCAAGCATGGTCAGCTTTGGAGTCAAATTCGCCGCAGAAGATAGAATTGTAAATGTGGATGCCGCGCCGCTGCTTGCGGGAGCCTCAATTTGATTAAAGAGCCCTTGAGTGACTTTTTAAGATGACATCCGTTAGGTCGATTGGTATGAACTCTTCTATGATGAGCTTTGAACGTCTCTGCAAATTTTGCAGGTGAATTAATGTAGGAACCTCATAAATTGTCCAATTCTTTCAACTCTCTGACTGACCAATCCACGAATGTTTCGACTGCATCGTCTACCGAGTGTGATTGATTGACTGACTGAGTTACTGATTAATTCATTGATATGCTCGTCCCCTTGCTCCTTTACTTTCTTTTGAGCTGTTTCTTTGTTCGGTTGATCGCCTAATGCCCTTCTTCAGCGCACCCATCAATGAAGGTGGCAGCACAATGCTGAAGCCATGAATTTGATATCCCTCCCTTCCTCCCACCCTCTCTCCCTCCCTCCTTCCTAACTTGCATGGGATTCAACTCTATATGTTAGGTTCTGCAGAACCAATTGGGGCATCAAGTCATTACACATTCACCGTTTCTCCTACCAATTAATCGCACTTTGACAATGTGTCACCACACTCACTGCAACACACACCTGTAGCCGTCAATGAAAACGCCTCCCTGTGTAGGTTATGCATGCACGGTTGCTCCTCAACAACAGTTCACGCTAACCACACTGCCGATTACTCCCCAACTACCTCGCATTGGCTTCACCTCACACCATACAACTATCATAGGCGACAAAACCTGAACATCCTATTTTAAAACAAACAAGCGAAACTAATAAGTGCAGGCCAATGATAACACCAGACTTAATTTATGCAACATTTCGTCTTACAGGAAAGTACTCACCAGACTACTACTTAGCACCAAAACACCGCACCCAGTCTTTCATAACTCCTCCGAGCACAAAGTCACGCTTCTTATGTCCTGTGCAAGTGAACATTCAACATCGAGCAGGAAAACCTTCAGCAAGATCGATTGGTCGAATGTCTGCAACACCACATCTGTCAACGACGACAACGACGACGACGACGACGAGTTCAAGGGCGCATAGTGCCGTCTCAGTGGACTCCCATGGGCTGGCTTCCACAGCCACATTCTCCTTCTTCGACACAACCGTCAGCAACGACGCATGTTGTTGGCAGGACCCCATAACCAACATGAGACCTAACTAGTCAAATACAAAAATACTGCGCTACCAAGTTTAGCGCCCAAAATTAGCACCCAGTACTGTTCAATAATGTCTACATGCTTATTACAAAATACTCCAAGGAAAAAAACACTCTTGCCGGACTTTGCACCTGCAACGAATTTAGTACCGTGTAGTGCCAGGTGATTGGTAGATTTTTCCCTTTGTTTCCAACAGATTGGACCCCTCCTGCCATAATCTCTCCCTTTTGATATCATCCACTATCCGACCAACCACCAAGACAGCTTCAACTGCTCCCCTTCTAAATTATTCACCGAAACGAACAAGCGATGAAAAGTGCTGTTGCTGGATAACAAAATCTCGTCCAAATTCAATTCCTCATGTTCATTCAATAAAAAAAAAGTTGTATGCGTTTTGACTTGTTCATATGCGTGCACAAAACTATGAACAAGTCAACTTGATGCATTCCAAGTACATAAACTGAGAAGTAACATAAAATACATTCGCGTACAGTGAAAAAGTCAGTAAATACAAAGATAAAAGGCATACACTTCAAAATGCAAACATGTCGGAGTACGAGAAAAGGTTCCAGAGTAGATTTAAAAACAGCTCTGCAGCACTCCCGTCCATTTCCACTCCAATTCACCGGCCTTTCTCAATGCGATCATAAGCCTGCCTACCAGTTCAACACTAACCTCGCATCCATCTCGTCTGTTTGCCTGCTGACCATGCAATTATCCAATGCTTGAACCAAAAGAGCTAACACCTATCGCTACGCCATCAAACGCATCAATATCATCCATGGCAAGATCCGCATCGCTGGTCAAAGGAGACGCCCCCACAAATGACTTCAAAATCCCACGTTGCATATCATTTCACACGCTCATCACATGTAGCTTCATCACTACTGTAAATTCCTAGCATCCGAAAAGAACAAAAGGAAAAAGTGGAAGAGCCGACGCACAAACCACTTCACACTAGAATGAAGACTGAGATCAACCGCGAAATCGCAATTCAGCAGAACAAATAAATACGATGAGGTTCCGTCATTTTAAATCAAAACTAGCCTCTGAATTAAATTTGCCCTATCTCTGGCTTTTAAATACAGCAAATGCACTGCCAAAACTCAGCAATACTAACAGACTTGCATACATGCATTTATACGCATCTGCAAAATAGTGAACCACAATAGAGCAACCAGAAAGTTTTTTTATAAAATTTAAAGAGCAATTGTAGTACTTTGTTTGTTAGAACTGCTGGTTTCTGTCAAGGTCACAGCGGGGGCCAAATTGCCCTTGCTGCGTGGGCTGATCTCCGGGCCATGCCAGCAGCCTTTTTCCCTCTGTCCGGTGAAAATATATATTCTATCTTGCCACTTTGTCTTCTTTTGCCTTAAGGGAGCCTCGGGACGCTACAGCAATGGTCACAAAACCACAAACTGGTATTAAAAAATGTGTCAACCTCTGCTTAGGGCCCATGAAAATGTCAAAGCTAAATAGTTTGCAACATGTCTACGGAGCGACTTAAGCTACCACCGATAATGTATGCATTCAGCATAAAATCTGTGCCTTCGTCGTTCCCCTGATCACCACGCTCTATATCTCACCTGCTCCTTAGAAGCAAGTGTGGCGTCAAAGTCCGTTTAGTCAAAGACCTGAAAAGGGACGAACTAATACGCCATTCTTTTTGATTCAGGCAGTGCTGATTGAGCCGAAGTAGCAACTTGCACACTGAGCATCCTTATTCCTTCAACCTACTAACACCCCAAGCCACCTAAATTGACTTCTTGGGTGATCGACATGATTCCTTGCTTCTCGAGGCTGCATACGACAAGGGGATGTCGCTAGTACATCGCAGTCTCCATTGCACCCTTGGCAAATGTGATGCCACCTGAATCAGATGAGCCAGCAGAAGCAAGTCTGACACTTGACAAGATCAAGGAATCCATGACAAACTTCGATTTCACGAGTCCTCTTCCTCGAACCCATGACAATGCCAGTCACTTAGTTGAGGTGCCTACCCACCTTGAGGAGAGTAAGTAGAGCTTTGGTCGCATCGCCTTTGTTGGGTGATTGGAAAGCATCCTTTTACTGACAATTTCCTATTTTATGCCCTTGTGGCTCTTCTCAGTACTACAGCTGGCCCTACTTGTAGATGGATCCACAAACTGCAGACAATTTGTGCATCCACTATTCTGTACACATGCATTCCCTTTACTTATGTACTTTGTATTCCCTAACACGTGTTTCGCGCATATTCCAGTCCACAAAGGAGTCTAATGAGCCATGTCATCAACCGTTAGCGACAAAAAATGCGTGTGGTTGTGCCCCAGCTTTATCTAGGCGTCGATGTGTACGATTTATACGTAATCACATAATGCACGAATTCAACGAAGGTAACTGTAGAACTGTGCGACTTATCTGAGGATAAAAGTAGGCACACCACTTGAGCAGAACAACTGTATTCATCACGTAGAAATAATTTGTGCTTGTAGCGTGATCTAGAGGTTAGGCCACCCGACGAAGGTACGGTGGTCGTCCAAGTGACCGTAGACGAGACTGAGAACTCAACAATCAACAAACGCGAATTTTCGCTCTGAATATTTCCATTACTATGCTGGTCAGAAGTAGCATGGTGTTTGGTTTAGCTATGGACAACTAGCTGAGTCCTCAATTTTCCGAAGAAAACATACCAGTACTTCATGCTAACAGTGCACAGATGTAATGCTTATCTTCTTCAAATGTGCTTTGTAGGCCAGAGGAGAAGGAACAATTGGAACCTGATCGCCAAGCGGTGTGGTCCTTCTCTGGGGCGCGACACATCCTCGTCTTGAACTCTTCTACAGTATCTTTCTCTACTCTCTCTCTTACTATTAGTAGAGGTGTCAAAGCGTGCTCAGCCTTCTAATAGTGAGGGTGGAAAGGGGGAAGAGAGGGAACCTCCTACACAGATCCTCTGCCTATGCCAAACACGAGAAGGTCCATTACTCTGAGCCGCTTTAATCGTCCTAGACGAAACGGCTGATCAATAGCGCATTATCAGTGTGTTGCAAAATTGCCTGCGTCTCAACAAAGAGATTTAATTTGTGTTCGTGTCTTTTGCTTACGACGTACGTCTAAGGAAACGTAAGCATTACACTATTATTGTAGTACATATATTCTTTAAATGTGCTTTGTAGGCCAGAGGCGGGAAAACAATCTGAACCACGTGACGGAGCAGCGTAAAGACTCGCTGGAGCATGACACTTCATCGGTCTGAACCCCCACATCTCGCCTAGCTGTGTAATTATCACCCTATATATCAAAGATGTCAAAACACGCGGACTTCTACTAACAAGGGTGACCAGAAGGGGGAGGAGGAACCCTCAACAATTATATCACTAACAAATATGGAATGTGAAAAACCAGAAAAACCAAACTTGACAAAAAGGTTGCTAGTTATTAAAGAACAACCTAGAGAACGACTCACCGACACCTTGTTTGTGGTGCAAAAGTCATTAAAATTATAACCTTGTGTTTAGATTGTCCTACAAATGCCTTGCAAAACTGCATTTGCTTAGTCTTATTGGTTAAAAAAGAGAAGTTATGTTTTTACTGTGATATTTAAGGTAGATTAGAATTCCTGCAACAGCTATTTGTTTCTATCGTGTCTAATACCCTCCTTATGCATCTAGCGGCGTATACGAAGAGAGGACCCGAGTGCGTTCGTCGCCGTGCATGCTTCGTGGTTCGCACTCACGAGTCCAGGCATGTGAGCATTCATAATTGAAATTTTTGACTTATTTTATGCGTATACATATGTAACCCTTTATTATTGGCATGAAAGTGTGGCTAGCGAATTTCGAGGCTTGCTGAATTCGTGGTTCGTGTGATGCTAAGATTCTGTTAACTCGCTTATTTAAATGCCTAAGCGCACTTTACATTAGGATGGCGTCTGCTGATTTTGGCTGTTGTAAGTCTTTTGCAAGTCATGATGAAAGGTGAGGAGTCTGGATTTACTATTATTTGTTACCACTACTTCATTTGTGGGCGACGAATCGCGTATTAAATCGATGGACTTGCCGCTTGAGAGCAGTTGAACTAATTGAGACGAAACAGAGGTAACCTTCCTGGTTATGTGGCATTCATTGAAGAAACAACAAAATTGATTCAGGGAAACTGTAAGCGGATAATGCAGTGATTGTGTGGTACAAATCTCTACCCCAGGTTTTCGTCTCTAGCACAGCTGAACTGAAATTGTTGGTTGCAGCCATTCCAGTAGTTCGTTGTGGGAGTCCACTTATAATGTGGCCTTTACATGGCTTCCTTTCCTTTGCTCTAGTCGATAAAGAAGTCGCTGACTGCAACGGCAAGTGCAAGTGAAAAATTGCATGCTGACCTCGGTGAATGGATAAAGAATTATGATTGTTGGGAAGGTGGCAAGACGGTTTGGGTGTAACACATCCATCGTTCCACTGAGAGATGGCATAACGCTAGAAATCGCCTGAGCGTAGACGTGAGAGGAGATGCAAAATAGCTTGGACTCGAAAATGCTAGAATCATAAATCGATTGTTTATTCCTGGTTCGTGATATTATTTAGGCCTTTTTATGCGGGAATTGGATATCTTCCTAAGTAAATTACATGTATTTAGCAGCGGGTGGTGAGCTGGAATGATTTCCGCATATGGATATAATTTATTCGCTTCCAAAAAATGCCACTACATGCCATTTTTAAGTTGTAAAGGATATGATCAATGCTCCCTCTTCGCTGTACATTCGCTGGTGCTCCAAAAGGCTTGGCACTCTTTCATCATAAAGCTTGCTGCACAATTTGGTAATGTGTGATTAATTTAGCACTCCTTGGATGAGGCGGAGAAATGCAGTGAAGGCGAACGCTCGCGGTGTTGCGTCCTTGGTGGGACTGCAGGTGTCGCAAGATGGATTCTTTCCTCGGCCGTGAGTGCAGCTGAGGTCTTGGTGACTCTGTTGCCTTGTAGGAGGTGCAGTAAGTGTTTACTATCTTTTTACAAACGTTGCATGCATTTGATGCGCTTATTAATGCAGAGGGGCCTAATGTCGTCTCTTGAACGCGTTTTCCTTATTTGTTTGTTATAATTGGCTGGAGTGAAGTGCCATAAGCATATTGGGTGAGGTTGGAGAAGTGAAACACGTAGGAGCATTCTTGGTGGATAATTGCAGTTATTTTATGCAAACTAGTTTTTTATGAAAAAAACAGTGGAGCATCTAAGCTGCTGTGAATCCTTTGAAAAGAGGATGGGTGAAGTCATTTTTTTGAGGGTTCATCCTTTTTCTTAACGTACTCTATGAATCGGTCATTTGGTGGCCCCCTTAGCTAGATGTTGCTTGCATTAGACACGAGGTAGCCGATGAACACGCAGGGCCGCGGTGTCCCTTTGGAAACTTCGTGGCCTATTTTTCGTCTGTGGAGCGCCATCACAGTGGTCTCTGTTGTGATTTTTTCATTCCCTTGCATGCATCTTCATTGGATTTTAGTAGCGTTGTCATTGGCATTCTGTGATTTCTAATCATTAATTATTAACAAGGCACTAGTGCCCATCACAATTCAGTTGTTAGGTTGAGTTGGCACAACTGATTGTCTGTGTGGTTTGGCCCCAGTTAGTACTCTGCAGCGAAGATGGCTGCAAGACGTATGAACTGCACGTGAGAAAACATTACATTCGTGTGTCATGGTAGTCCAGATCCATCCTAGTCATCGTGGTATCTCAGTGGGGAGGTAGAACTTGTCCTTGTAATTTCACAGAGGCGAATTGGTGGTGGATGTACTAACGTGGCCAATCAGAAGTGTTTTTGACGTCAATTCTCTCACAGGCTCTGCCTCAAAGGAATGAAGTAAAAAACTTGCATCTGATTCGCATATAGTGGGGGCGTTACGCAGAAATGTTGGGCTAATCTTTGTCATGAGTTCAACAAGGCGTTTGTGTGATGGACTTTAATGCCAACACCGATTTCATTGCAGTGTTTTGGCATTGTAATTATTCATTTTTGAGTTAACGGCTAACCTTCAGTGCCTGATTGTAAGTTTTTTCATCTACCCCTCTGTCACTTTCACTAACCGCCTTTATACTGTTATCCCCGCTTTCCTAACTGACAAGGAGTGCAATGCGACAAAGGCGGTGGCCGACACATGACCATTGAAGCGACACGTACTAACAGCTTTGAGCTTCCTGCTGCAATATCATCACCAAGACCGTCAACTTGGATTAGCCGTCAACAGTCTCCTCGATATGCTAATCATATTCTGCTGCTGCAGTGCTGCACTTAGCGCTGGCGCAGGTGACGTCACTTTTGCCAAATTCCTCATTCCACTGATAGCCCTCGCCCGCCAACTGCAATTCTTTGTACTCCTTTTGTATTAGGTGGTAGCGTACATCCATGACAGTGTTGATGAGTGGCAGGCAGATGGTGCCACCAACTTCCTGATTGCTGTTGTCGGTTCTGAAATCGAGGACACTAATGCTGATGGTTGTGGTGCCACCGCTGTTGCCTTTGTGCCTTCCGTTGAGGCTATGAATTTTGGTGACGTGGCAGTTCGTCGGTGTGATATGGAGCGTGCAGATACTGTAGATGGTGGAGACGAATGATCTTATGAGATGGCGGGATATGCAGCATCAGTGGTTTATTAGCTCGTTGTTGTCTCGCGAAAACGATGGAGAGTGGATTTCACGACGTCAACTTTGTTCGAAGTGCAAGTTCTCTTCCCTTTCCTATTATAAACACTGACGGAACTAAACTGAACATTTATTCGGCTAATCAATAGTCACTGAAATTTAGCTTAGGCAGTTGTCTTTTTTCCTATTATTTAAACTAGCCGAAAATTATGAAGACTCTTATAAGTCGACTGTCATTTATTTGTAAAATTCAAATCTTCTTTGCTAATGCTATGTGTGCAAGATTTCATTATAATGCTTGCAAGACTACCGCCTGCATTATATGCTCCTTCACAAAGATTGTCCTTATTTGCTAAGATTGTAAAATACTGGGACTGCTGCCTGATGGTTGAATACGGCCGGTTGTAGTCTGCGACGAACCTGTGCTTAGACCACCCAATAAAGTGATTCAAATTGCATGTACTTCCCAGTTCTTGAGTGAGCGCTTTGAGTGACATTTGGTGTGGTTTTGCGTTGTGATGACTACAAACCGAATGGTGTTTGTCCACAGTACGCGAAATGTGCTTCCGTCTAACTTCCGAGTGATATTCGCTAAAGGAATGACAAGAAAAGAAAGCCGTGAGAACTTGCCACTAAAGTTGAGCTTCTTTTTATGCATTTATAAGTAGATCAAACTTGAATGAGAACTTCTCAGCTTGTGGCTAACCGTGGTTCAAATGAGAAGATCGCGAATCAGACTGTAACAAAGTGCGAGCATTCGGTATGTGAGCACCTCTTGGTGGTGGAACGTTTGCCTGTGTTGTCGCGGCACCAAGGCGTCTCTCCCCCTTTTAAATGCCTTTTACGATTTTTCATTGGTAATTGGAGATCTGCTGAGTCGCATGCTGCGTATGTTATGGGGAGCTCTCGAGAGAGACTGTGACTAAATGAGAGCATCCTGTATGTAAGCACCACCTGGTAGTAGGGCGTTTGCCCAAGTTATCGCGGCACCAACGCGTCTCTCCTCCTTTCAGATGCCTTTCACGTTTTTCAGTGTTGCAAAGGAGAACTGCTGTGAGAGTCGCCTGCTGCGTTTGTTATGAGGAGCTCTTGAGGGAGACTGACGAAGTGATATCATTCTGAATGCGTTCGCATTGCCCTATAAAATCCCCTTTTCTGTGCTGAACTGCAAAGGCATATTGCTACAGTTCGTCGTACCATTGTACAACTGAGCATTCCATCTCCTCCACTGTTTCTAAGCAAGTCAGCGCTTAAAAATCTGCCCTCACGACGAGCTGTCTCGCTATCTGGTAGTGTTGGAATTGTCTAACCATTGTTGGGTGGCGAGCGAATGATATTAGCGATGGGAGAATGGAAAATGGCTCGGCTGCTAGACACGAGATCATAATGTGTGTCGGACTAGGCTAGGACGTTATGTGATCAGTTGAGTGTGCACAATCTCCAGCCTGAAATACATCATGGTCTGAATTTTAACGAAAGAAAGGAGACTGTTTACAATTGTCGACTTGGGCGTGTGAGTGAAACGTTACTTATGTTTATCCTGGTAGCTATGACATGTGATAGAAGTGCACAAAGAGGATTGTCAGCCACTTCGTCAAATCGGCCAATCATCTTGATCCACTGTTAGTTTGACAAGAGCTTGCAACAATGAATGTCGCCTCTTAAACTAGTCGTTTGTTCATTGTACCTCCATGCTGAGCCTGTTGTAGTCTAATTTAATCAAGAGGGTTACAGTTCGTTCCTCGAGTTTTGTAATCAATCCTGCAATATTTGAGTTAATCCTAAGTCTGCATCCATGATAGCATTAACACGTCGTCCGCACACTTTTCAACGAACTAGGTGCCAAAAAACACAAGGTATTCAGATGTCAAGGCGCTGTAGAGGTCCTACACTCTGGCTCACCCTACAACTATGCGGACTCTGCCTTAGTCGACACAGGGCCACTTTTTGCCGCAGCAGACCTAACTCTGTGGATCGGGATAGTGCGATTAGCGTATCTACCCAACAACCATTCTAGTACCCGGAATCTTTTACATTCGAAGCAGCCATTATTGCAAGGAGGGTATATTAGCTAAAAATGAGTGGGTCTTACATGGACGAGCTACAAGTCTTGCTGCTGCTGTTGACGCTGTCACCGTCTCCAGTCCGATCATCGTGCCCATGGCTTTGAACCGAATATCCCCTTTATGAGGAAACTTGCATCCCAGCAATCCTTAGGAATGCAGCACAAAGTGTAACTGTAATAAATGAATGTTTATTTTAACTGACCTCCATTCTAGACTATAGTCTTTTCGGGGTCTGGTTGGATCTATCCACAATATCTCATTTATTGCAATTGACGATCCTGCTTTTAGGGCATTTTTGATCAGCGAAACTTTGTTAACTAAGCTCTGCGGCCAAACACATTGTGAAACCACAAATGACTGTCATTAGAAAATGAAATAGCTGTGAGACCACCACGCATTCCCTCCCACCGTCGTAGACTAATGCACCATCTCTTCACAGCCTCTTTTGTGGGCTGCCACTGTCAGGTTGTTGGATGTTCCAGTTATATAAATATTGCTATCGGCCTCTATGGTGTTGCTTTGCAAGTATCCGTGTGAGTGTGCGGGCCGTTTGGTTTGGGCGATTCTAGAGGGGCTGCAATGCCTGATCATGTGGGACTTATTTTGTTGACTTAACCAGCAACTCGTCTGTCACACCACTGTCAGTAGTAAACGACGCAGCGGTAGTCTAGCAGCATATCGGTTCGCTAATCACCAGTCGCGACCAAGTAGTAGGCAGTAGCGGTTGCAGCAGTGGGTGAACAGCAGCGCGTGGCAGTGAAAGGACGACTTCAGGAGGGCGGGCAATTGTGCCCACGGCCGTTTTTTGGTACAATTTTCCACTGGTAGAATTTTCAGCTCTCAAGCGTGTAGGAGCACGCAGTGGGCTTCAGGCGACTACATACACAAAACATAATTTTGCGAGAAATTAGGAAACGATGCTGCGCAAAGCACAAAAAACGCTTACAGCGATAAAAATCACAGTGAAATATCATAATGGGAGAGTTACTAATAAAGTTTGACAAATTGTATCAGACTGCGGAAGGATTCTGCCTCCTTATATTTAATTCAGTTATTAAAGATAGGAACTACAGCTAATTTCTAGAACAAACCCACGAAATAAAGCAGTGGATGCATGGAAAATAACGAGCAGACATCGTAGCAGACCTCAAAATATTAAACTGTTTATTGGCAAGCAAGTTCCAGCTCATGATAACAGCAGATTTTTTAAATGTCCACTATATTGAGTTAAAATGTTACAGAGATAAGCAAAACGTCAAAAGCTTGCAGTAGAGTAGTACTTTGTTTGTTGGAAATACCTTTTCTTTCAATACACAGAGGTGGCCGTACTGCCCTAGCTGCGTGGGCTGGCCTCCGGGCCATGCCAGCAGCCTATTTCCCTCCGCGCGTTAAATATATATATATATATATTCTACCCTAGCATTCAGCCTTCTTTTGCCTTTGAGGGAGCCTCGGGACGCTACAGTAGCTGGGGTGTAACCAGGTACATTTAACCATTTTCTAAAATGATCCAGAAATCGGAGTAAAAAAATCGGTTTAACGTGGTTAACGCACATAGGATAAATTTTGCATATTATGCATTTAAAAAGATTGTGTTTGACACAGAATGAGGGCCATGTTACGCATTGCGATTGATAATACTTTCCGATTGCTTAAATTCAATGTGCGGCACTTTCGAAACATCACTAACGCGCTGTGTGACTATGGTGTCGTTCGTTTCCTGGTTTCGGCTCTTCTAATGCGTCGCGTCACTGGCTCCCCTCTGGTTTGTTGCAAATATTTGTAAAACATTGTGCAGAAGCAAATTTTTTACCGTTTTGGCATGCGTTACTGTTGAGACACACCGTTTGCGTAGTACATACAGTGAAATCCTGCACCTGTGATTAAAGCGTATTTTGCATTTGTAGACTCTGAAGATGAAGATAACAATCGTAGTGGTAGATTGCCTAACCATGACAAAGGATCCACAGGAGGATGTGTGTTTGCGAAAAATTCGAGAAAGAATTGGATGGTGTGTGTCGGGCCTCCGAACTGCGCAGAGCCTAGTATCAAGCTAAGCGGAATTCCCTCGGCCAGGATAGGGGTTCCGTAATCTGCGCCTCGCTAAGACTTAAAAACGGCACAATTTTTACGGGTTGTTACCTGTATGGTGCGGAACTAGATTTGGCGTGCGCTGACCGATATGGCGTGCTGTCGCAATCGGTTGTCCTTTAATATATGTATTCTGGGGTAAGCATATTCTATCTCTCCCCTTTTTCTGCTTTTTTATTTGCATCCATCGCCATCTAGGCGGCTAGTGCGAATTCTAATTGGCGGGACTAATTTGTCTGCATAAAGTTACAAAGCAGTAATGGTGTTTTTATTTTGTCTGCCATGATTTTAAAAGCTAGCTTTGTGTGTGAATGCTTTGTGTTGATATAGGATTATCCGAATGCCGAAATGGTGTTAACGCATGATTTTATTCACGATCTAAATTACTCTTCAAATTGCGGAAAAGTTATTTTGCAGTTTTCGACAACAATAATTGGATTTGCCAATGATTAGATTCACTGCCATGTTCTGAGTCCGCAGGAAGATTCTAGATGGAGCATTCAATAGCAGCTATCTGTTGGCCGCACGTCTTTTCTGTGGCGAATTCTCCGTGTTGTAAATGTTGCCATGGAGGTGGTGGAGAAGGATTGTTGGAAGCGATCAAACAATAGATTTTGTGTGGATGTGCGAAAGGGTGTTTTGTGTTCCCTAATTCCTCCTATGATTGACAGTCTGTTGCCCCTTTACCCTCTTTCGTCCGCATTTTTTTGGATAATGGTTGATCTGAGACATTTAACTGGCTTTGCCAATGGTGTGGATATGGTTGTGTGCTTCTCCACAAACTGGAGTCCATGCATACTCTAACATCGGTGGTCTTGCTGACCTTGATGCTCAATCAACTGGGAAGATGCTGGTGGGTCAAAGGGGAGACGAATAGGAAGAGTAAGGAAGGTGGTTGGAGGCGAGATTTGAGCGCACTGCCTGTTGTGGTCGCATCAATGAGTCGAGGTTGGTGGTAGGTCCCCTCTGAACGTGTGTGGACCTGTTGTGTGGTGTTTGGAACACTTCTTGGGGGATTGACGTTGCTACCCATAGAATCGTCTTTCCATTGATGCGGCATGAGGCCATGAGGCACAGATAATTCAGCAGTCAGGTCAAGGAAGGAAGGCGTTTCCACAGAGTCACTCGACCGTCTTGTTGCTAAGACGACTGGTCTTGACGCGATGCGTTTTTGGTGGCGAGAAGTGTGCCCTTCACCTCCTCCTCCTCTTCCTCCATGGAAGGGGTCGTAGAAGGAAGGAAAACACTGCCGTAAAGCTGTCAAGAACGGTTGATTGGGGGGGAATTTTATCGCAGTGCGCGAAGTCGTATCTCATCATCGGGTTTGCGTGCAAAGAGAATGCTGTGTTGACGTGTTCAAACGCGCGCCTATTGGTGCTCTGTTGGGGCGTATCGATTAATCGATTTGTGTTGTTGATTTAATTTGAAATTTGTCAATTGTGCGAAGATATGAGTGACTTGAGTGTGAGCAATCTTGGACTTCTGAGTGGCTGTTTTCTTCTGTTTTACCTTTTTGTCATGACAATGGATGTGGTGATCGGCAACTTCCTTCAAGTCTGTTGCCTTGTATGGACGATAGCGGATATTGCCGATGTGCTTATCAATTGTAGGGGGATCCCCGTGCTTGCTCTAATGGATTATATTGAAGGCATGAAGGCGAGGTTAGTGGTTTATTTCCTACCTCTCATAATTAGGCGGCGTGTGTCTTTTAGGTTACCCTCCCCTAAAATTCGTCGCAACCGTCTCTGGCCTTTTCGACATCATCGCGTTCGTCGCCACCATCCACTACCACTAACAATGTCCCCAGGCTAGAAGGCTAAACTGAGGCATTGAGGTGAGTGTGAATCCTTTTCTTCGCTTCCACTTGGCCTTGTTGGCAGTGGGTGACAGGTGGTGTGGTCTGTTTCGTTGAAGTGGTGAAGGCACGAGGCCCCACGCCACTGCCAAGATACGAGGCAGTTGACTCCCTGTCTCGATCCCGATGGCGGAGGAGTGCAATTTCAACTTCTCGTACTTCGCCTCGGAACAGAGATCCCAGCTCTTTTGTATTGGTCTCCACCTCCAAGGGGAGAGAGATTGCCTTACGGAGGGATTCGAGGCCAACCCTCAACATCCTCACCCCCAATATGCGTTTGAGCGCCCTAGTGATTGACCGTCTGGCCCACTAGGTTCCCCTCTCCTTCCTCCTTATCTATCTATCTATCTATCTATCTATCTATCTATCTGTCCTTCCCTTTCCCCTTCTCTAGTAGTTCTTCACGCGTTACTTGTTGAATGCGTTCAAATATAAGCATTGTTGTCTGTTCATTTCTTGGACGACTTTGAGTTAAGGGTTGCAATGATAGGCTAGTGCATTGTGAACGACAGTTGTCATGGCATTGAGCAGTCATGGTGGCGGATACACTCGCCGAGTGCGCGATGGTAATTGAAGACGACAGTCACTTCAGGAACGGTGATAGTTGCAAACGCAGCAGAACAGTGAATGTCCATGCAGACCTTCAGGGAGTGTTCTGGCTTTAGGCTCGATCCTCGGACTTTGTTGGCCATCCTCCTACCACACCCACGTAGGCAAAAGACAGCAGCAGCCATCTTCTCTCCAAATCAGCAACTATAGTAAACAATATTGTTCGCGACAGTGACAACACGCTTTTGCTACCATCATCAGTACCATCATCAGTGGCACGTCTGTCTTGCAGGAAGGCGGGGACAACGGGGGCATGGACAGAGGACGACGAACTTCTAGAGGCGTAGGAGGGATGACGGGAGGGAGGGAGGGAGGGAGGGAGGAGAAGGATAGGAAAGTGAGAAGAAGACAAGGAGTAAACATCGCTTTCAATGCAATGCGCTCAGTTCTTGGTCGTCAGATCCATGGGCAGAGGCGCACGTTTCCGATGCCGGTGACGCCGTAGAACGGCAGAGGAGGAAGCTGAATTGGCAGTTGGCCCCGACACTGTCCTTCCTGCCGATGAGGGAAGGGTAGAGACACGATGCTGAACTGTGGGTACCACATCCTCTCTCTCCACCACGGTGATGTTGGAGCGGAGGCTGTGGCTAGCGGTAGAATGCGGCGGCACCTGTGTCAGGCTACATTGCATGGTCGTGTTGGTTTTGCTGCCGGAGCCACCAGTAAGGCGACGGAAACGGTTGCGTAGCAACGACATGGAGTCGGAGAACCAAGGGGTAAGGCGAGCAGTGGGAGCTGGGCGATGCCGATGTTTGTCCTCCTCGGGACTTGTGCAGGCCTCGGTGGCGCGGACTCCAGGCTCAGGTTGGAATTGGGGTTGGGGTTCTAGCTTGGGTTGGGGTTGGGGTTCACCGGAAGAACAATGGTACTGGAAAATTGATTGAATATGGACTCTATGGAGCGAGGTTGCAGAGTTCGCATGACCTTGTTCCACCACTGCATGAAAACGCGATGGATGCGTGGATGAGTGCGTGGAGGATGAATGGATGGAAGCGGTAAGAAGTAATCAAACCATGACCATTACCAGATGGAAGATCCGTTCCGGTCATGCACTACTCACTCCACTCACTTACTCACACACTCACTCACTCACTTACTCACTCACTCACTCACTCACTCACTCACTCCACTCACTCACTCACACTCACTAACCAGACTTGCAGAATTTGTCATTTGTTGCTGCAGCTGAAGACGCCTTTGTTGCTCCTCCTCCATGTGTCGTGCCAACGAGGAGAGCTGTTCGGAGGTGAGCGCGCCCGCACTCAACGTGTAGCGATAATTATCGTCCACAGGGATGTCTTGCGGTGAGGTGGGAGGCTGTTGATGCTGCTGTTGCTGCGTTTCCATGGACGAGGACGTTGAGAAAATGGGTTGGGTGTTGTAATAGACACGCGAAGCGGTAGTGGTGGTGGGGCGACAAGTGTTATCGCAGGGCGGGAAGATGTCTGGTGGGCGAACAAAGGGTTGTAGATCGGCGGGAGATGGTTCTTCGGCTAGCGGAAGCTGTGGCTGGGATGAAATGGGCACAGCCGCCATGCCATAATCCATGATCCCTAAGACGAAAGGAGGAGGAGGAGGAGGAGGAGGAGGAGGAGGAGAAGAAGGGGAATCACGAAGTGGACAAGTTCTCAAGGTCGGCACTCTGGACGACGTGCAAGGTAGGACCAGAGTATTCCAACAAGCAGTTGGCGAGTGTAGAAATCAAACGTCATCTCTCGACAGGACACGCACACCAAACACTCATCAAGACGAGAAAGCGACTCCAGTATGTGCATTTTTAATGGTGGTAAGGAAAGAACCACAATAATGTCATCTTTTGCTCAACATGCGGAAGATCCAATTTGGTTTACATAAATTACTCGGCCAAATTCATCACCCTCTTTTGCTTATCTTCCTTGGCCTCCATTTATCGCTCACCTCTTCTTCACCTCATTCTATCCATTCAACGCACTATCACGTATACCCCAATGCAGTCGGTCTCCCTACACCTCACGCATCACGCAAGCTCAACGAGGTCAAATGACACACACACACAAACACGTGTGAGGTGTGGTCACGCCGTCCTCCTCCTCACCCACCCACCCACTTACCCACTTCCACAGGGATGGTCACGCAGGCCAGCCCACGCTCACGTCTCATGATTTAAGGCCAACAACGCCAGCATTACCAAACTCGTATAAATCTACACGTTGTGATTTTGTGTACATGGACTGCGTCTCCCTCCCAACATCTGCGTATGCCTCAGTGCATTCAGCTATTCTTCTGCATGCTCTAACACAGTCATTCATCAATCCACCCACCTACACGTACCAGTCACTTCGTCCCGTCACAGGGCCACCATCACTGTCTTTTCACATCGCCTTTCCTCTTCGCATTCCATAACCCATAACCACGTCAGCCACTGAGACTACAGTCCCTGCTCAATCACACGCCGCCCTCTTCCACTCCCAACACTTCACCCTCCTGCTCTCCCAAACATTCTGCATCGCAAACCAACCTGCACTGCCACACTCTGCCATGCAGTAGGAAAGTACACTCCATCATTACATCCTCTCTCCACTCGTCTCACAAGACTCTTTATTCCTCCATTCAACCATCCGAATCAGCCTATTCGATATGTAGTGGTAAAGGTGCAAGTGGAGGTGGTGGTGGTTTACGAGGCATGAGCAATTCATCTCCTCTGTCTGGTGGCTCCCACGCAGATGACGACGTGGTATTGTCAGCGCTCCTCCTCAAACTCAAATCGTAGCACGCAAACTCCAACAACTCCATTGTGTTGTAGTAGTCGGTATCGAAGCACTTGCAGCACTGTAGACGCCACTTCGCACTCGTGGTGGCCAGTGGACTATTCTCAATGTCCTCCATACTGTCCACGAAAGCGGAGAGCACCTGCATGTCTTCTTCCGCATCACGCACGCCGTCTCTCACGACTGCAATGACTAGTACTTGATGCGGTTTTATAATGTCAAGAAGGCTAATGACGTTGTCCATCAAATCAAAATCCCTTTCTAGTATGTAGATAAAACAATCATGATGGCGCAGTTGGTCATGGAAGTCCTCTTTTGAAATGCGCACTTTATGCATGAAGTTGCCTCCTGCCGGGTAAATTTATGGTCCATAACGAAGGAGCTTCCTTTCATAAAACCGTCAGCGGCAAAAGTCCAATTAAATTCAAAGATGCGAGGAGAAACCCAAAATCTTCTCAAATGAATAAACAAATAAATAATGATGTAATTAAAAATTGGCAAATAATAAAGAACAGGTGGTCAACAAATCGACGTTGACATCCAGGCCCGTCTGATGACGTCATTCGACCTTAAAGTCGACAATAATCGATACACAGTCCGGCCTAATGACGCCAAATGGCCATACAGTCAACTTTAATCAATACCCAGCCCCGAATCTTCCATGACGTGACCTTCAAGTCGGCCGTAATCTATATTCAAGCCTGTCTAATGACGGTAATCTATCTTGAAGTGGCTAATTTACGATGTCACTTGACCCTAAATTCGACGATAATTGATATCCAAGCACGAATATCCAATCACGTGACCTTCAAGTCAGCGTTAATCGATATCCAGGGCCATATGATGCCGTTATTTTAAATTAGAGTAGACACTGATTGATATGATGGCCCTTTTCCAGATTATATACTGCAGTTTTCATGCGAAATAATCAATAACTCTACCCTCATTTTCACGTGACGTCATTTCCGTGCCCTGAATATCGAGTTAGCCCCCACTTCAAGGTCTCTTGGTGCAAGTCTTGTGCGATATGATCAATAATCGCCACCTGCAAGGTCATCTGACGTTATTTCCGTGGCCTTGGTATCCATTTCTCCCTCCTTCAAGGTCACTGAAAGCTATTTCTGCTGTGATCGATAATTGCCAAGTTCTAGGTTACTGGACGCCATTCCTTGGCCTCTATACGATTTTCTCCTCATTCAAGGACACTGGGTGTACTCTTCGTGTGAATTGATCTAGAATTGCCACCTTCAAGGACACTTGACGTAATTTCCGTGGCCTGGATATCGAATGGCAAAGCGTCAAATTGCATTAACCAAGTCATGAAAAGGAGGAGGAGGACAGGGAAGCAAATTTATTGCACCACAACACGTTGGAACACGTGGTGATGGCAATGCAATGCAATGCACGCCTACTTCGTGGATGGTGTGAAGAGTGGGTGCGTGTTAGGCACTGTGTACGTCGGTAAAACAGCGCCTTCTTTCTTTCCTTCTTCTTCTTCTCCTCCTGTCCTCAAAGCCACTCACCTCGTCCACACGAAGAGTTGCTAGCATTGGTGCTGTGCCATTGAGGCGTGCGACTTCTCGAGGCACCACCTCACTGTCACATCAACGCGCACTGCCCTGTCCACGCCTGTCCATCCTGTCCGCCTTTTAGCAAGACATTGGCATAATGAGATGAAGTGAACAACAAGAAAAGACACAAATCGACATTGAGTTGTGTGTGTGTGTGTGTGTGTGTCCTTTTCCATTCCACGGGCAGCAGGGCTACTCACTGGGCTAATATGGCCAACGTTTTGCAACAAACACAGAGATGCACTCGTGGATTTACAGCATGAGCGATTGAGTGGGTGAGTGAGTGAGTGAGTGAAGCAAGGGTAGACCGCACAAGTGCCATGGTAACTCGCATTGTGACTTTGGCTTGAGAAAGGCGGAAATGCTTTGTCATTAGATGAGGTGTCTAATGGGTGTCTACTACTGCGAAGTACCAAGTGGACAACGGTGTGGATGATGCCATTGTCGATGCAAGCAATCACTGAGACGCGAGGACTGTGTTGTGTCTCACCACCTCCCACCTTCGCATTATTTGTCGGTGGAAAGGCATTATGTGACAGACGTGTTGATGGCGTGACTGCCAAAGGGGTAGACGACCACGACCACGACCACGACGACGTGACAACCAATGCGCGAACTCGTCAATGAGGTCAGCCACATGACTGTTCTCACCCTCGCTCTCTCCCTCCCTACCTCCATTCCTCCCTCCCCCTAACGGAAACTATATCAACCTCGACGTCTGCATCACGCAGTCATTCTACGCTTCCGACCTTCCCGACAATGCTGCGTTTCGGTTATCTCTACTCCCGCCACTTACCGACATTTCTTCCACACCATCTCCACGTATCCTCACTTCATTTCAATACCCTCACCTGTACTTTTCTCATGCCACTAACCAAGATGCACTTTCGTTGACATTTCGGCCCAGGAAGATGCCGCACATCGCAAAATCACCCAACTGCCACCCGAATTGGCACTACAAATATGCAACTTCCTGAATGCTCCCGACTTCATGAATGTGTGCAAGGCAATCGCGCATTGGAGGTGGATACTACGAAGTCGTCGTTAGCGTGAGGCACTCAATCGCTACATCAGTGGGTGGAAGTGGCTCGACAAGAATCTGTGCAAAATGCTCTTTCCACGACCCTCGTCAGACACGTATCGAGACGCAGTTGCGGCAGTGCAGTATCACATGGAGGAGGTGGATTCACTCCATATTTCCTTTCTCCACGTGGTCACCACCTCATCAAGCCGACAGTACATTGCTGTCTGCTGCCTATTCCGGAAAATGTGTACACGGCCCTCGATGCAGATGAGAGAGAATTTTGGCATTCTCCTCGCATGCTTGGATTTAATTTCACTCTCGCCAATGACAGTTTATTGAAAAGAAGCCCTTTCGTTATGGACCATAACTTTGGACTAAATGGCTCCTATGTTGAATATTACCAGGCAAGGGGCAACTTCATGCCTAAAGTGCGCATTTCAAAAGAAAACTTCCATGACCACCTCCGCCATTTCGATTGCCTTATCTACATACTAGAAAGGGATTTTGACTTGATGGACAACCTCATTAGCTATCTTGACATTATAAAACCGCATCAGATACTAGTCATTTTAGTTTTGACAGACGACGTGCCTGATGCGGAAGAAGACTTGAAGTTTATTTCGCAAGCTGTTAGCGTGATTTTTCACTTTTGCTTTTGATATCTAGCAGAGCAGCCACTAATGGATTTGCGTTTTGTTCTTTGTTAGGGAACAGCTTTCTTCCATGGTGGTTAATAGAGGAGGTTGCTTGCAACAGGTTCTACCGCAAAAGTTGGGCTACGATGATTCACTCAACCGCGTGTTGACCTGCCTGCCCACTTGAGTCCCCACAGGTCCCATTTCTGTCCCAGAATCTTGTCATTTGCCATAAGATTTAACGCATTTCATGCACTTCATCCAGCCTTTGGCGTACATGGAAGAGGATACAATGGCCACAACTCAGATCATGATCCAAATTATACATTTCTATAAAAAGTTAAGGGTAACGGATCAAATGTCGTGTAAAGCTAGGAATTGTATAAAAATTAGCTAAGTAACTGGATGTCATGGCAAACATGCCTGATGTTGGTTGCGTTAGAGCACCTTAGCTGTATTACATCTAGTTTCGAAGAGTTACATTGTAGAAGACAGAGCAAGAAATTGCGCCTGATAAGACAAGGGTGTCAGATCGTAGGGCAGGTCAAGTCTCGCGTGTAAGAGTGACAAGCCTACACTTGATGTGTACATGTGATGGAGTGGTGTGACTCCTACACAGTGTGATTGCTAAGAGCAGTGGAAGTGTGTTTGAAAAATAACACATGCAATTAGGCTTGGGTTTTTGGGCCGCAACTGCACATTTCATGTCGTAGATCCTTTGCGTTTTTGCAGGAATGAACTGGCAGCTACCTTGGAAGGAATTGAGCCCCATGAACTGTTGATTATTGTGGTCCTTGTGGATCGGAGAAGAGATAAGTCAAGTAATTGTGAGTGTCTCGTCAATTGGCGGCTGTGGTGCATTAACTATCACCAACGCAAATTAGTTGATCATTTCGCTGAACTGGCACAGTAGGGCTGTTATGATGTGATCTCCAAAGGGATGAGATTTATAGATTTGGCGATCATGTGCGGACGAGGAGACGACGCAATTGATGCAATCACTTATGTGGTCAACGGTTGTGCTGTGCCTCGTCGTTAGGTAATTTCTTTGTAAGGAGCAAAAAGTGCTAAATGCATGGGTTTGGTCGAAATCACTAGTGGTAGGCAAAAGAAATCACAATTAACTCAAGCAATAAGGAAGAGGACAATTGCATTTTAGCCATACAAGGAGTCGATCGCTCCTATTCCCTTCTACAAGGTATCAGTGGGCAGCACGAGCCATCTGTGTGCCAAACCCTGCTCACTGCTTGCAACCACTAAGTTCCTCCGCGTCAACGAAGTGGTCGCTTTATCGGCAGGCACCTAGAGGGTTAGCAGCAGTGGCAGGTTTATCGTCAGTAGTGTCCTTGTTAACGGATGCAACGGGAACCAGTAGTGCCTTTGTAACAGTGTACATGTTTTGCTCATCGACAGTGTCGATGAATGCGCGGTTGGAAGCCATAATCACAATGGATGATTTGGTAATATTGACGCACGGTGAGGGACACGATGAAAGATGCAGTATGTACAACTCCATACACAAGATATCGCCCCATAGATGCGATCTTGTGACGAAAGAAGAAGGCAGAGATCTTGACCATCTCAGATTGAAGGTGGTGCTTTCGTGTCTGTTCATGACATAGAGACCAACACCACCTTTGCCGCATTGCACTCCTGCTCTATAGGAGGCGCAATAGGAGGAGCCAACTGAGTGAATGAAAACAATTTACAAAGAGGCACCTAAGGGCAGCCGAAATGTCGAATATAATGACAGCGACTAATCAATGTTTCCAAATTAGTATCATAAGCACCATGGGCAATGAGCGGTGAATGTGGACAACGCAAGACGAGTGGAACTTACAAAAGCGGAATCGGCATAAAATGTTGGAGAAGAGGAGGCAGAAAGAAAATGGTTGAGTTCGGCTTTGAAGAGCGTCAGATTGAGGAAGCGAAATGGCGGATTAGTTCTGGCCTCATTGAAGTGCGGCACATAAAATAAGATGTGATGCCTTATAAGAGTGTAAGCAGTTGAGGTGCCATTCACTCCAGCCTGACTTCTCCTCGCTCACTAGTGCCTCTACAATAGGCGACCGATGCTGCACAAGTAATCGTGGTCCAGTGCGTCAACTGCTGATTTCGTTCACACAACATGATGTGCGAAGAGGCATAAAGATGATGAAAGTGTGAATAAGATAAAGAAGTTTACGATGAATCCATAAATGTGACTAAAAATGACAAATTTTGGGGTGCAAAAGATTTTTCCTTGCCTTTCGCTTTTCTAAACTCCTGCCCACACTCGAGAGGAGTGTGGGTTTGATCCGACCTTTCCAAGGTGAATGGAGAGGGGTAAAGGAGTCGACAAAGATAATAAAAGGGTGAGAATATGTGGGAAAAATGCTGCCACGATCGGATCGAGTGATAGTTGAATTAGTATATTTTAAGAGGTTTTCCATCAGCTCATCCTCCTGTTCAGGCGACTGATGTGTGCATGATCGAGGGAATGGGATTATATAAATAGAGTTGGAAATGTGCATGCAGCAGCCAAAGAATTTGCCGTGGCCATGCAGCAGGTATCCATTGTCATGCCCAATTAGAAAGGCTACTATTTGATCCGCGCCAGTATGGGAGAAAATGAAGCAAAGCTTAGGAAGAAGGTCAAGTTAGACATGCGTGACTCATCCATAATTTTGATAATCCCTACCTCTTTGGTGTAGGCTGTTTCTTTAATTGCAAAGAGAAGGATTAGTAGAGGACATAGATAAGAAATTACGTTACTAAGCTCTACGAATGGCCAAGAAGGCTAAAAGGTGGTTGCATTGTTTCCATTTAGGCCACAGCTTCTAATGTCAATGACATAAATTGTCATTCTATTGACGCTGATTGCGATCGCTCTAGTCACTGTTGATAAAGGTGAGGCCACCCTAATTCCCGTGAGATGGATTTCAGTGCAGCTCTCCTAATTTAATGTCATTTTCAGCACAATTGTAATACAATTTCGAATCTAATTGCGATCTGAGGAAAGGGGTTGGAGTGATATTACTAATTGTTTGACGGTGAAGTTCAATCATTGTAACATTTTTATCCTAACCACACGTCTAATCACTAATATGCCAGATTAGATGAGAATATTTGCCTACGCGGTTCAGCATCCCTTCCACCATCCAATAATTTAGCACTTAGCGTATCCATCGATGATAAAAACGCACATAATTGCATCGACCTCCCAACCGAGCCATAAATATGCAACGACTACACAGTGGATCTATAAGTCAAGCGATTGGCGCAGACAAGTCTGCTACGATGTGCACATCGTGTGTGCAAGACCACATCTAAGTCACTGTCATCTATTTTATATCACCTATTCGATGGGCTTTGGAGGACCACTGAGTGGCTGGCAGTGGACTTGAGGTGTTTATCAGGAAAACCCTAGGTGTGACAAACGCATCCACATACAAACAGCTAAGAGGGAATTGGCAGGTGCAACGCGGTTCCTGAGCTGTCACGAAAGTATAGACTGCCACAACAACGGAGCACAACAGTTCCTCAAGGCTTGTAGACATGAAGGACCATTTGGCGCTGCCTCAGTATCGGTACGTTTTTCAGCAGGCCCGAGAGCAATTCCAATGGTGGCAGAAATGTGTGTGTGTGCGTACAATTTTGAGACAAAGATAATTTGATTTGGGTAGATTTTCTGCTTATATGTTAAGCATGCTACTTAAAAGACGAGTGCTATGAAACAAAGCATTGCGTCGTGTCCTGCATTGCATACATTTTCGCATCAAAGCTCATCATTTTTTTTAAGGTTGCGCATTTGCGCTTTGCGCCCAGTTATGCATAACCAATCGTCAAAACCTTCGTAACACATTTTTTAAATTCTGCGTTGAATGCTTAACTTGGTCGATTCAAGTAGTTGTCAGCCTCTTCAAGTGCCATCAGCATTGACACGCGACTGACCTGATTGTAAGCACGTAAGCATGTGATGTGCAATAGCCTGACCATTTCTTTATATTGAGTTACTCCCATGCTCCATGATAAAGCTGACCTTAGGGACCTCGATTACAGTGTCCGATGCCACCTCTTGGGTTTCTACCACAGACTTCCACTGACTGTAATCGTGCATCATTTTGCCATACAACGCCTGCAAAGCATCAACTCAGTAGTGACATCATTCCACATTAAATTTTATGGAGATAATGCACATTTGAGCAACCAGGTAAAATAAAGGAAAACGGGTAACCATGTCTAGACAAGTGCATAGTAGGTGCTTGTGCCCGCATTGACGTGATGACTGAATTGAATCTTCAGTACTACTTAACCACTGGCTCGCTGGTTCCAGAAGTGAGGCAATAAGTTTATATAGCGATGTCAGTGCCTAAATTCGACACATGAAGCCATGCGCATTTCATCGAAGTGGCTTATCGTCAATTTCTGGAAAGTGAACGCAGAACCTCGTAATTTCTCTTTAATGAGCTCAATCTGAGCCGCCTAACAGGTTCCAGCTATATGGCATCAATTAACGGCTTTGGGCAACCACATCAAAACTTTTATTGAAATAGGTGAATTTATGCAAAATATAGTTGTTAAATAAAATCTACTTGCAAAAATGAATGCCAATGTATGGAAAAAATGTTCATCAAACCGCCCCATGGAAAAGTCAGTACTTGGTAAGCAATAAAGTGCGCAGAAATATATCGTGGTTTTCTTTTTCAAGAAATGTGTGATTTTTTGGGTGATTTATGACTGTTGGAGTTGTTTTATTTTCATTCCTAATTGATTTGTTCCATTTCATCGGTACTATTCTTAGTGTCGTCTCAACAAACTTCATAAGGCGTAGCAGGAATTAAGGCAATTTCTTATTTGCTCGTAGGAAAAACAAGAATCGTAGCCACAAGGGTCGAATAAGTGAGACACCTAAGGTAATTCTCCGTATCATGCACCAGGATGCCCGATTACAAGTCTTTATGGGAAGACACAGGAGCGATGCGTCCTTGGGCCAAATTCTAGCCCAAGTGAATGCTGCCTCCTCAGACAGCAGACACAACGCCACCATAGACCATGCTACAACGGCCACGAGTCGATTATCACACTTGTGAATGGGGAAGGATTCAATTACAATGGCGCAAGGCATATTCGTGAATGCTTTGCTAAGTCTTTTGCCACATGTCGGATCACCAAGCGCTATCATATCTCCCCAAAACCCGCTTCATTCTCAATATCTTCCCTCACTTTGGTTTACCCTACCAGTATGTGCTCGGTTTAAACATCACAAGCCTCTCCTCCGTGTTCAGTGCGCATCGATGCGTCAAAGCACAGGGAGCAGGTAAGAGGTAAGTGGTGTCTACGCGGATGAGAGCTTGGGTCATGGGGAGTTCCAGGCCTGTGTAATGAGGCAACAGAGAGTTTGCAGCGCCGCAATCAAATTTGCTAATACGCTAAGTCGAGCGTATTGATGGGTGGGTGTTGTTAGCTCCCGCTCCATAATCAGCTTAATCTGCGCAATACGGAATTGGGCGAATGGAATGCAGCACAGTTTACAATTCCCACACGTTTTGATCCACAAAACATCCAGTGCTTTTGCAACGAGTTACCGCTCCAACTTGGTTTCACTGAAATGTTGGCAGAATGGCATCCATTAGTCACTTCCCATCGAAGAGCGAAGAAGGCGCTTAAGCAGATAATGAGTAGAGATGTCATTTCTCATGAGATGGGTAAACGTGGAGGGTTCCACGTCACGATTAACGTTGTGGCTAGCTGTTGCGCACTCGTAAGTACCATACGCACTTAGATAACAAGAAGGCTGAAAATTAAGTTACTTTTCACCATCAGCACTCAGCAGCAGTAATCGTCCATCCGGGTTGCAAGTAAGTCTGGAACGTAAATGGGATTCGACCAAAATTGCACCGTTAATATTAGAGACCAAAGCGAATGAATTGTTACTGATCTTGGCGATGAGTTAGAGAATGTTCACTCTTTCGGACAGCAGTGGAGTTGCCATCCCTTCCAACTGCCAGCTGAGCCCAAAACCCACTCATTGGCTCCACCTCGCTGAGCCGTGTGCTGCGGAGCAGTGATTACTGGACGCATTCTGCAGCTAAAGTTGTCTTAGCATTTTGAAAAGGGAGGCGAAAGTTAGCGGCAGAGCACTCGTAGCTCCCTTTGTTTTCGACAATGATGGAAATAGTGAAAGTTGTCACCGCATCAGAGGTAAGTCCGTAAAAGCACATAAGAATGTGGTCTTGATCCCTGGACCGCTTTGTGTTTTTGCGCCACATGTCCAACGCACGTAGATTGTCTGGGTTTTGTGAATTTTCCAGCAAAAATAGCAGCATTTATTGGATTCAACAATGTCTGCTCCACAGCCTTAAGACCTCAAAGTGCTTTGAGACACAGCTACCTCAACCTAATCTCCTTAGACACAGTGGTGGTAAAAGAAGTCTTTATGCAGGTCTCACAACCGCAGAAATGGCATTGTGGAACAAATTCCTACCACATCCACAAAAGGGCCAATCACCACAGATGGTTTCCCACAGGAGCATAGTCGCATCATTTATGCTGTCTGATCTCTGATGCACTCGGCCTGCCCTGCGATCCGACACTTTTGCCTCCTCAGGCCAACTTTGTTCATCTCAAATGCTACCGCACGCAACTGTACAGTTGGATGCCTCACCAGCTTTTCCTCAAATGATACATCGAAGCCACTCCTTTGCCGATAGGACACTTCTCCATGTGTTGTTCTACCTTGATGAGAATAAGGTTAGCAAGGAAAGCAGGAGTCATTTGTCAACGCAACTGAGGTAATGGAAAGCACATAATAATAGGCTGCAATAGTTTGAATAAGCTAACGCTCATGATAGTGCAAGAAATAGTTTACCAAACGAGGCTAAAGTAATTAACGTGGTTCGAAATTCTATAATTGGAGAAAACGGGCATCGCAAATAATATTGCCAGTAAATTGATCTGCTATCAGTCTTGCGATGCCTAAAGTATGCCTTTACGTGAGAAACGGAGAGCACACGCAGCTTCCTCCGTTGTCGACAATGCTGGAAGTAGTGAAAGTTGTTACCGCATCAGAGATAAGTTCGTATAAGCACATAAGAATGTGGTCTTGATCCTTGCACTGTTTTTGCGTCATCTGATGAGTTGCAGGTTTCGTGTGGTTGGTGTTGGTGTTGGTATTAGGGGTGATCCTTAAATCTCTCTCTCTCTCGGCTCACAGAGGTTTGGTTTTGTAATCATTTACACATGCTTCTCCTCCTTCTCTTCCAATTTCTCGTGTTCCTGGCTATGTGGTGTGGTAGGAAGCGTGGCGACTGCCTCATTTTCTGCATTTTGAGATGTCGAAGCACATCCCTTCGTCTAAAGCAAGCGTTTTGAACATTCCTGTAACAAGACGTCTACGACATCGACCAACCGGGTGCTAGGCAGTGCGACGGAATTCGATGCAGTCAAAAACGCAGCAAATATTGACCTCCATGCACATTTACTCATTCGTCTTACCCTCCAACACTTTGTTTCATAAAAAAATGATTTTGATTAACATAGCGTCTGTGATTGATCAATGTCGGTGCGGCATTGCTAGCTCTTAGGTTACTTATTGAAAACAATACATTTGTGTACTTTGCTTTTGATTATTTTCCAGTGCCATTGTCAACTTCTGATGCATTCATGAAAGCAATGCAAAGTGGAAGGAGGTGGGTCGGCAAAACTGCGGGTCTTGAGATTCACCGCTTGCGCTAAACTTTGCTTCAGTCGGAACGATTGTTCTACGCGCCTGTACTCAATTGCTAGTTAGACTTGAGGTTGCACCTCCACAAATGGTATTCATTTCAAAAAGCATCAATCCACTTATCACCGCCTCTGATGCTTGATTGTCATAAATTTGCGAGTGTGAATATGAAGATACTTTTCTAAATTCAGCCTCTCGAATCACGGAAGTGGTTTATATCGTGCTTGTAAAGTAAAGGTAGATTAAATTAATGATCCGTGCGTTCGGCACCCGATAATGCAGTTACAGTATTTTCGTGAAGTGCTTAAGAAATGCTTGATAATTCATAATTTTATAACTTGCGTGCAAGCCGTCAGAGAGGACCGTCAACATTTTGACTTCGTCCAGATAGTCGTTTTCCTTGGTTTGCATTTAAACAAGGCATGATTGCTCTAGATACATCGTGACATTCCGTACAACTTGGCGCAGTTCCATGGTCGGTCCAGCCATAGTAAATCGCATATCACCTAATGTATGGGCCACGCATTTGAGGCCTTGACACTGATGCTCATTCAAGCAATGCACCAATTCGTCTTGTCAAGGATAATCTGTTTTGAAGCAGAATTGCCTGAACAATGAATCAATGTCTGTCGCTCCTCCTACCAACTTAGTGTGTGTCGTTCTTGCGACCGGGAGTTCATTGCGTGGACTTGCATTCGCTTTTGTAGTCTAACTTCACCAATGCAGGCAAAAGTGTTGTGGAGCAAATTACTCACTTTACGGCACATCATAGCAGTCAATATTTTAAATTGCTCCACAACATAATAGTACTACGTGTATGAAATCAAGGTATTGCCGCTGAGCTGGAGGAATAATAATGCGACAATGGGAGTTACACATGTGACGAGTTATAATTATGGGTAGGTCTGGTTCAAATTTTGTGCGTAGTCTGTGTTCAATTTACGTTTTCGAGATTTAAGAATGAATCGTCTTAGTGGAAGTAGAGAGTTGTTGGAAGAGATGAACATCGTTGCGATTCCAACCATGCAATCATCCATCTTCTTTGCAAGTCTTTTCACCGCAGCGATATGTCACAATGATTAGTGGCTGTCAGACAACGCAGAGAGGGTCCAAGTACTTCCAGCCTTTGCCCGGGTCAAGGTGTGAGAACTGTTGCGTACCAATTCTGTAACTCTGCCCTAATTTTTGTTCCTTTTTACTTCAAAATACTGGTTTTGCAGCCACTGTTACGGTTCCAATGAGGGCTAGACGAGTCGATCACAATTTGTCTGATGTTAACAGTTCACTCGCTGCAAGTGCATTAAAATGAGTCTAAGCCACTCGTTTCGGTGACATTAGCTTTAGCGCGACATGGTGTGATCAAGGGTGCACACCTTGCAGCATGCGATTTCCTCCAGATTCGAAGGCGTCAGCGCTTCGCTGTGCGTGGGCTGATACCAACATCAAGTTTGCTGGAGCATTAACGTCTTCTGATGTGTTATGTGTTATGTTTGCCCAAATCAACCAACTGCGATCTATCTACATAGGCACTATTAATCCTCCTGCAAAGCACAACACGGATGACCTCGATTATTTAAATCCGACCTAACGATTCGTAGGTAAGCTCCACCTCACGTGTATAGTGCTAAGCCATCCTATAGACTTTAGTTTATATAACCGCATTATAATCCTTTATCGAAACATCATTAAATACCTCAAGTTGCCTTTTGTCTGGTTGGTCCTGGCATTTGCGAACGACCTCCATAAGTCTGATTTGCTTTGTGCACGTGTTGTGTGACTCTATGCATCGAAGTTAGACAACTCATTCCACACTAAAAGGCGATTTTTAACGTTCTTCTACAAATCAGTTCTTGAAATGATTTTGCCTAAAAACCGTGTTTCACCTCCTCTTATCGGAAAGGACATTTAGACTGATTTCTACAGGACTTGATGGCATTGCACACTCCATGCCCATATCAGTCTGTGTACGAGTATCCCCAAAATGCTTGGGTTAATTCTCAAGCCACACATCCAGTGAACACAGCATTTAGGCTAAACATCCTACATGGCGTCTTCGTCGAATAGTCACAGAACATCTGTACCCATAGTGCATCTAGCAAAAAGATGGATCTATTGTTGCGAATGCAACAGCTTATGCCACTGGTGTGAAGTAAACTTACAAATCGTGTACGATTCACAGTCAGGATGCCATCACTCACTTTTCTCCGAACCACATGAGTGCAAGCCTAGGCGCAATTTCACTTGTGATGTTGGTGCTGCGCCCCCGTGCATATTATCCTCACTCGTTTCGAGTAAGTTTCATAGACACGTCTGCCCATGCCAATTCTGCCTGCTGAATTAACCATTAGGTTCCAACAGCGCTTTTAAAGAAAAAGACGACCTTATTTCAGGAGAGTCCTTGCAAAGAAAAAGGCGCCGTTAGATAAGGTGCATGTGCCGCACACGTTGAGTCATTAAATCATGTTAAATCTGCTGAACAACAAGATAATAAGCTTAAACAAGCAGTGTCTATGGCAGACAATGTGTTGGCGTTGTTCCATGCGATAGCAAGTTTAAATGCAAAGCATCAGTGCGCCTTGTTTGCAATAAAGATAAACGGCTCGACACTTATGATGCTTTTTAACATTGATTTGGTCAGTTCAACCTACCCAGATACTTTCTCATTGGCCGCTTGTGCAGAAGTAGCAGCTGCGAATTCGGTTGCAGAAATTCGTGCTCTTGTAATTTGAGGTAATTGCTTTTCCAACTAAACCACTGGTCTCCACGTTACCTTCGCTTTAAGCACATTGCCGCTGCTACCGTTGATACGGACACCACGTGGATCTTTGTGTTGCTCTTTATCATCATTTTATGGCATTACTTTTTACCGTGCTTGGGAACATACCAGGATACACCGATAATCCACTGATGCGCAATTGTTTTGCTACAGAATTTCAGGTGGGACATCCATTTGCATTAGGCGGTATGAAGCCGACATAGTACCTTACTGCCCTCATTGGCGTTTGTTGGGTTGAAGCAGAAATCTTGCAAGCATTACTGCGACTACCACCATCAACGATTGCATTACGCTGCGAATCTTCATCGTTGAAAGTTCAGGAGCAATTAAAATGATACACAAACCAATTTACTGCAAGAACTTGTGACAAATATAAAGGTCTGGATGACTGTGTAGTAGTTTTGTAGTACTTTGTTTGGTGGAACTACCGGTTTCGGTCAAGGTTACAGCAGCAGCCTTTTTCCCTCTGTCCGGTGTGTACATATGTATTCTACCCTAGCATTCTGCCTTCTTCTGCCTTCGAGGAAGCCTCGGGACGCTACAGTTTCATGGAACATCAATCGAGACACGTCTTCGAACCTTTGTACGGATAGAGGGTTGATCAAGACACACCACTCATTTTGCCTTGCAGCCACATTCTTGGCACATTAACAGGTCACCCTGTAAGCACATTGGAAAGGCAGGCAAAATATGATGCAGCAATTAGACTCGTAGCATGTGACTTATAACATGCACATATAAATATGTACATGTGTAGAAACTGCACAAAAACAAAACTCGCATTGACATTGTGGGGAGGGATTCTATGAGAAGCAGTATTACCAGTCAACTATATGCCTTATTGTGTAGTAACGCTACCAATGTAAAAAGCACGATTTTGCAAAATCTCTACTATGTCACCCCATTTGGTCGATGACAGGTAGACGGTTCTAGTCTTAACAAGAAGTGTCGGGTGGGAACCAAAATAGAGACCATCAATTGTACTTGATTACGCCAAACACCTCCATGAGAGGTCCCAGTTACACGGTTTTAATTGCACTTAAGTAGTTATTTTCATTGAGGTAAAATTTCCGGAATACTGCCTTTAAATTAGTCAACATTTAGAGTGTTAGCGTGCGGGTCGAGAAATTCGACGCACACTGGCCGTTCTTATAATAGCCAATAGTTTCCATTCGTACTGAGGCGTCAATTATTAATCTACCCAGTCTTTCGCCATTGATTGTAGACGTCACAAGAAAGCTCTCGGTTAAAAACATGCCTGCCGCCAAGAAACTTTCGGCGAAATATTTGCTTGCTCAACTAGTATGATGGGCTGGCTTCGGGCCATGCTGGCAGCCCTAGTAATATGCCCTCTTCTGCCTTAAATTAATTCTCGGCACCCTACGTACGGGTTGCAAAATAAGGTTTTTCGAAGAGTATGGGAAATTATGGGAGTCACACAGAGCAAGTGTGCATCATGGTGAGTCCCACTCCCCTTTCCAAGGCGTGTATTGATGCACAAGCATTACTTAACATTCAGGGACAACTCGATGACTTGTGTAATTGAGCAGTCAAATCAGGAGAATGAGTGGTTTGCATCCATTAATTTGCTGCACCACCAGTGCGCCTTTCGATGATTCACTCAACACTACCTCCATCAATTTAAGCATATTTTAGAATGTTTGCCAGCATGCTGTGTGGATTGCTTAAGGATGGAGGTATCGACTGGGAAGGTGCTCATACATCAAATGGGTAGGTAAATCTAAACATTGTCCTCATTACACTCGCACCAGGGCGGCATCCAGGAACTAGTCTCCATACACAATCCTGCGTGCCAATGTGCTCTCCCGGTGTGTTGATAAGGTATCTCGACTAACTCCAAATGCTGAAGCATGCAATGCACAATGTTCGATGGAATGCATCTGTTTTGAGGAAGGCAATGACTTTGTCGTTGCCCCTGCCATGTCTTCTCAGGATAGTAATTCCCAGTTAAACCAATTAAAGCCAAGCTCGGTGGAAATCCGCAAGTTCAAATTGGAGCACATCCAGGCTAAAGAAGGAGGATTGAAATTAAGGTAAAATAATTATGTTTTAGGCAAAGCAAGTGGGAACAGAAACAAAAAAGCAAACTAAGGTGTAGTTGCATGAGCAGGTTTTGCGAATTGGAATGATTGTACAGTAGATGCTACGAGTGCTTGCTTGCTTGCAGTAGATTCCCAATCGCCCATTGAGATGTGTGCAATGACGGATTGTTCTAGCCTCTTGGAGGGCAAATTCTTACGATTTTACTTTTTACGTGCGGTGTTCACAATCGCCTAGATGCGATATGCGGTCTGCACGGATGTGCAGGTAGTGTGTGTCCAGTAGTGACTGTGAACAATGAGGCCAACTAGCAATGCATGTGGGTTGTTGCGCATGTAAGTTGGTTTGCATTTGTGCATCAAGTTGGCCTTTTGCACCAAAAACAAACGAATTCCGAACCACAAGTAACACGGCAAGATGACGTTGACTTCACCGAATGAAGTAGTCAGTTGAGCTCTTACTTCAGCACATCCAGATAGCTGCCAGCAGCACGCTGCTGCACATTACTTCAATTGGCATTGAAAAGCAGCGCTGCATAGACGAACCGCGTCGTCGTTACCGCCCATAGCAGCGAACACGAAACTGACGCTATGCTCACTGGTATGCTGCATGTATTTTGATTTCCAAAATTTAGATTTGTACCCCCATATGCACATACTTATGCATGATACAAAAACACGCTTTCATATCAATAAAAGGGTGCAAATATTTGACACACACTTTCATGCACAAATCTGCTTTGAATTATTATCTTTAAAGGTAGACATCATTCCCACAGATGCCTAATCAAGTCTGCATAAAACAAGGATTTGTCTAACTCAAAGGTTCATCTCTATCACTCGATTGTACATAAATGCACATTATTAATGCACGATGCATACCCAATGGCAATGCTACTGTTACTCAACAAAATGCCAAAATTTATCCCATCACCCCTATTACATGGGTGTGATTGCGTGTCGCGGTAATGGGTGGAGATTTCAGGGTTCTTTTCCAACACCCCGTCGCAGGTTATTCGGCGCCTATCGAGCTGTGTGTGTATTCTTGCTGATTTTGCAGATCTGATCTATGCGCAACATCTCCCTTGCCTTAGGCAGATCAGTCGCTTTAGTAAGGAAATGCAAGTACAACCGTGTTGCAGTGTGTTGCACACACTTGGTCAGTGTGTGGTGGGTCAGGCAGTGGGTGAAGTGATGTGGGCGTGGATGTGAAGAGGCAGGCAAATGCGAATCAAATGCGTTTACGTGCACTCACCTGTTACATTGTCAGATGGTGCTGTGAGGCAAGCACAGCCACTTCAGCCTCAAGCATCATTGGCACACTATCCCATCGTTATAGATCACATAGCAAAGTAGTTTCTGGTAAGACGCGCTTGCATATGAACTGCACGCAGTTGAATTAAGCACTGCATTGTGGCATGAAACATGGGAGCTCCTGCTCTTCCTTTCCATTCTACAAACCCAAAATCGGTGTTATACTTCATTGTCATCTGCGCATCCGTAAATTACCTTGTCTACATTTATGCCATTCACTTCAAAACCACATCCTCGGAGAGGTGGGTAACTCAACCAAATCGCAACGGTATTTACTGCGCATGGAACGATAGTATTTATGCGAGCCCAAACGGCTACTATCGGCTGCGCCTGTGCTATACGAGCGTCTCCGACAAATCCAACCTACTAAACACAACACCCACGATTGAGGAGTCGAAAATTCGAATAAACGGAAGCAGTAGACGCCTGAGATTTGAGGAGTTGGCAAGCATTCCGGATGCCGAGTGGTTGCCAAATTTTGATCCTAGCGTCTACCAGCTTTATCCGCAGTCGATTGCCACGAGGGCTACACTGCAATCGCTCATTCATGACAAACCCATTTCTCACGTACGCAGAAAGTCCACCACTGTTATTCATGACACCTTTTTCTTGTAAGTAGGCTAGCAGTCCTCCGTGTGGTAGTTAATACGTGTGGGTGCGTGTATGCATGAATATGCTTTTGCTCTTCCACTCATGACATCCCGTCCTCTACAGCCTTGCATGAAACAATATATCAGGAATATTATTCTGTGATCTTGCATTCTTCTTTTAGCCTCCCCTTTACAATCCATGGATCCGATTTCGCCAAGTACCCTCTGGAGTATGCTCTCCTCTCACGCACGCACAAGCCACAGATGGACTCGCCGGTGGATTGTCTCGCCCTGACGTGGTGATTGTCTACAAATCAGGAGTCTACAATTTTGAGGAGAGAATTCAACTGTGCAAACTCTACCAACTCTACTACCCGGATGTCAAGATTTACCTCATCTTCTCTATCGGCTCACCACGAACTTCGCTAAGCAAACGTATTTCAACGAGACGGATTCAATGTGACTCTTAATAATAAGAGCAGGAAATAAACTGAAGGCATATTCACAGCATCCACAAAGGACAGCCGAAATGCTTTCCAGGGAAATGCACGAATATGCTGACCTACTTGTCGATGACTACGAAGACTCCCACTATAATTTGACGCTGAAAATGTTCCACACATTCCAGTGGACTGCTCGATTTTGTCGACTCTACAAACCCATCTTCGTCTTTCTTGATGACGACTATGCCGTCAATGCAAATAAGTTAGTCACATTTGTACGTAGTCTAACAACAGAACTTCGAGAAAACCTGAACTACGGTTGCGAAGTGATGGTGAATCCTGTTTTCCAGCATACCAGTCCGTATCTGCAGTGGGCCTTCTTGAAGCGCGAAATTCCTTGGCCATTCCATACACCACAGTACTTGGGTATCTACAGTATGTGGAGCTACCGTCATGTCCACGACTTGGCTCTGGCAATGCACTTCACTGAGCCCATGGCAATTGATGACACGTGGTTGGGGATGGTGCAGTACAAGCCGATGCCAAAGCATGTCAACTGCTCCGATATCTTCTTTGCTCTTCTCCGCGAATTTGAACAGCGCAAGTGTGCATTGTAAAAATAGTCCTACAAACTTGCTGCGCTAAAATTAAACGAGCCTCTTGAGGCAAATGCTCATGCATTAAAAGCCACATATCCGCACTCTCCACCAAGCAATGAAGCAGAACTTATTTCGGAATTCAACAGGAAGAGGTGAGCACTTCCTGAACATCTCATCCTGATGTTAGGTATTTAGTGAACTTTGAACCAAATGTCTCTGTCACGTGTTTGCGGTGTAACCCCAAAATCCAGTAATAGCAGCTGGAGGAACTGTTATCATATTTAAGAACTTTCTTTTGATCAGGAAAGCATTTCTGCCTCAATGAAGTTGCTCTACTTCTACCGCCAGAGACGTGATGCGTTCTCTTGCCTTCAGGGTCTGGAATATGCCTTGTTCAGATAAACGTCGCCCTGAAAATATTCTTTCCTATTTTCGACCACAAAACTCATTAACTTAAGCATTGTCACACTGCTGTTCAAGCCCTGCTTCATTTCTTTCCAATCAAACAGCCAAAAGTTTCATATTTAGATATTGTGCTATACAAAACTGCGACCCACAAATATGCGTCGGAAGTGCAGAAATACTGATAATTTGTAACGCAGCGAATCTTTTCTATTGAGCAGTCAGCAATTTAACTGTTGCTGGTTCACTGCCAAATTTTGTGTGCCAAAGGGTGGACTCCATTTAGCCCCACTGTCGTGTTTTGCGCCAATTCCAACAGCTAGAGCTTCAATGAAGCGGCACACTGGCCTCATTTGCAATACCTTCTCCATGCGTTTACAACCACACACCCACTCGTTCACTCACTCTTCCATTAACACGGCTCTTTGGGCCATTTTCACACGCATCCTGTCTGGAGGTATGAAATACGCTCGTTCACACAATGAAAGAGAGGTTGCAATAAAAACTACACTAAAAGTTTATGCATTCCTTATGCTTCCTCTGTTTTCATCATTGCTATCTCCGTTGGCAGTACCGCGTGATACCTTCCAACAGCGCTACCGAAATTTATAGACTCGAGATTTCCAGCTGTTGTTTATTAAAAGCTGTGCATGGATAAATGCAAAACGCCTCGGTGTATACCACTTTAAGAAATGCATGCCGCGGTGAAAATGCGGTAGTGCATGAAGCAGACAATTTGGCAAAGAATGTCACAAGAGCATTCTAGCGTTTTTCATCTAGCTCAGATCCATAAAGCAAGCAAAGCGAAGTCTTTATGGATGCAACTGGCATTTCAGAGTGGAGCTTGAGGCGAGGGCGGATGGATTGGTGTAGTTGGGTCTAGGTAAACTAATGCATATGCATTAATCGAAATGCACATGAGTAGCAGCACTTTGCGAGTTCCTAAAGGATAGAATGAATCTACAATGAATGGCGGAGAAACCACGTCGGTGCTTCTAGATACCTTAAATATACACTGACCTACCCCTCCATCCCACCCTAACTTGCTTAAACTATCGCATCATACCTGCTTCTTCGTAGTTGCATAGCGACACCTTTTGTGCTTCCGCTTTTGCAGCCCTTTTCTTCCTTGTTAGACGATGATTGACTCAAGAAGTTAGGCCTAAAGAAGGGTCAAAATAACGATTATTCCTATGCTATTATCAGTTTATTGAAAACACAGCTAAATGGAGATCTTCGTACTGCAGTGCAAGACTCACAGCAAAGAGGTTTGCAAAAGCTTATTTGTGTCACTAAACGCAAAACTTTGACTAAAATTATTCTTAGATGACTTTTGATTTGCTTAGAGGCTGGCACTATTGTGAGGAAAAATTTGATGTGGAGGTAGTTGGTGTGGAGATAAAATTACAGAGCATTTGTTATTATTTTGATTACCTTAGATTACTTGTGTTGCCTTCAATTTCGTAATGTTTCAAGCTTTATCTTGGCAAACGGAACATCTCGATAAAAAGAGGTTTAAGCAGTTAAAAGTGTTCCGCATCGGACCAGTTTAATCCATGTTGGACGACGGGTTGTAAATGCAACAATGTCCCACTGGTTGCCTAACGATTGATAGGCTTAGTACAAGTGTGCACTTCGAGCATTCGTCGCATGCATTTAGCCGTTGGGAAAAGAAGTTATCAAGGTAAGCGGTGTAGGTGTGTGTGTGTGTGTGTGACTGGGTGCAATTGTGGGCATTTGGTACATCATTTAAAACCATGTGAAAGCCATCGAGAGTGGGTGTCCAAAATGTAATCCACATTTTTCCACCCACTTTTTAGACAAGAAACTCTTATGCAAGAAAGTAAAGTGCGTGTTTCAAATAGTTGCGCGTTTAAAGCCAAAAAGTCAGGTGAAGGTTGTATTGCGGGCAACAGCTCATCGAAAAAGGAACATTTTAGCATAAATGCAAAAATAGGCTTTAAATGAGCATGGGATTGCATCGCAAAGTGTAGAGGCAGACCATACTGATGCCGTTGCTGTTGGCTGCCATCGAAGATGAAAGAACTTCTTCCTATCAAGACAGAGGGAACGTGATGAAACGAACCTCCACATTTTAACAAGCTCTGAACTCTAATGCTAGCTGCAAAATAAGTTGCAGAACAAACACGCCCACTTCATACTGTCTCATAGAGCAGGTGGCTAGTGCGACCGTTGAGGCATGTGAAATATAAGTACTGATGGGTGGCCATGCTAGTACATCTAATTGCTAAGGATTAACGTGGGTTACAGCACCCCACTCGGATTCACTGTTTATCATATTTTGCCTGCCTTTCCAATGTGCTAACAGGGTGACCTGTTAATGTGCCAAGAATTTGGCTGCGTGGCCAAATGAGTGGCGTGTCCTGATCGACCCTGTATCCGCATAAAGGTTTGAAGACGTGTCCCGATTGAGGTTTTATGAAACTACTACACAGTCACCCAGCCCTTTATTTTTCTCACAAGTTCTTGCAGTAAATTGGTGTTTATCATTTTGATTGCCCCTGAACTTTCACTGATGAAGACTTACAGCGTAGTACGATCGTTGATGGTGGTAGTCGCAGTAATGCTTGCAAGATTTCTGCTTCAACCAAACAAACGCCAATGAGGGCAGAGTAAGCTTCTATGTCGGCTTCATACCACCTAATGCAAATGGATGTCCCACCTGAAATTCTGTAGCAAAACAATTGCACATCAGTGTATTACCGGTGTATCCTGGTTTGTTCCCAAGCACGGTAAAAACGTAATGCCATAAAATGATGATAAAGAGCGCAAGGCAGTTCTGTGCCTGTCTGAGCATGTGCGGCTCGGATGGTACAACTTGCCAAATAGAGTCTTGAAGGGTTTGCAGGCATTTCGCGTCAAGTTTGGGGATCCGCACGGAACCACAGTTGCATTCAGGCAACACAGAGATCCACATGATGTCTGTATCAACGGTAGCAGCGGCAATGTGCTGAAAACGAAGGTAACGTGGAGACCAGTGGTTTAGTTGGGAAAGCAATTACCTCAAATTACAAGAGCACGAATTTCTGCAATCGACTTCACAGCTGCTACTTCTGCACAAGCGGCCAATGAGAAAGTATCTGGGTAGGTTGAACTGAACAACTCAATGTTAAAAAACATCATAAGTGTTGAGATGTTTATCTTTATTGCAAACAAGGCGCACTGATGCTTTGCATCTAAACTTGCTATCGCATGGAACAACGCCAACACATTGTCTGCCATAGACACTGCTTGTTTAAGCTTATTATCTTGTTGTTCAGCAGATTTAACATGATTTAATGACTCAACGTGTGCGGCACATGCACCTTATCTAACGGCGCCTTTTTCTTTGCAAGGACTCTCCTGAAATAAGGTCGTCTTTTTCTTTAAAAGCGCTGTTGGAACCTAATGGTTAATTCAGCAGGCAGAATTGGCATGGGCAGACGTGTCTATGAAACTTACTCGAAACGAGTGAGGATAATATGCACGGGGGCGCAGCACCAACATCACAAGTGAAATTGCGCCTAGGCTTGCACTCATGTGGTTCGGAGAAAAGTGAGTGATGGCATCCTGACTGTGAATCGTACACGATTTGTAAGTTTACTTCACACCAGTGGCATAAGCTGTTGCATTCGCAACAATAGATCCATCTTTTTGCTAGATGCACTATGGGTACAGATGTTCTGTGACTATTCGACGAAGACGCCATGTAGGATGTTTAGCCTAAATGCTGTGTTCACTTGATGTGTGGCTTGAAAATTAACCCAAGCATTATAATGCGGTTATAGAAGCTAAAGTCTTTAGGATGGCTTAGCACTATGCACGTGAGGTGGAGCTTAGCTACGAATCGTCCAGTCGGATTTAAATAATCGACGTCATCCGTGTTGTGCTTTGCAGAAGGATTAATAGTGTTATGTAGAAAGATCGCAGTTGGTTGATTTGGGCAAAAATAACACGTAACACATCAGCAGACGTTAATGCTCCAGCTAACTTGACGTTGGAATCAGCCCACGCACAGCGAAGCGCTGACGCCTTCGAATCTGGAGGAAATCGCATGCTGCAAGGTGTGCACCCTTGATCACACCATGTCGCGCTAAAGCTAATGTCACCGAAACGATTGGCTTAGACTCATTTTAATGCACTTGCAGCGAGTGAACTGTTAACATCAGACAAATTGTGATCGACTCGTCTAGTTCTCATTGGAACCGTAACAATGACTGCAAAACCAGTATTTCGCACTAAAAAGGAATAGAAATGAGGGCAGAGTTAGAGAAATAGTACGCAACAGTTCTCACACCTTGACCGGGACAAAGGCTGGAAGTGTTTGAACCCTCTCTGCGTTGTCTGACAACCACTAATCATTTTGACATAGTGCTGCGGTGAAAAGACTTGCAAAGAAGTTGGATGATTGGATGGTTGGAATCGCAACGATGCTCATCTCTTCCAACAATTCTCTACTTCCACTAAGACAATTCATTCTTTAAGCTCGAAAACGTAACTTAAACACAGACTACGCACAAAATTTGAACCAGACCTACCCATAATTATAACTCGTCACATGTGCGACTCCCATTGTCGCATTATTATTCCTCCAGCTCTGCGGCAATACCTTGATTTCATACACGCAGCATTATAATGATATGGAGCAATTTAAAACATTGACTGCCATGATGTGCCATAAAGTGAATAATTTGCTCCACAACACTTTTGCCTGCATTGGTGAAGTTAGACTACAAAAGCGAATGCAAGTCCACGCAATGAACTCCCGGTTGCACGAGCGATACACACTAAGTTGGTAGAAGGAGCGACAGACATTGATTCATTGTTCAAGCAACTCTGGTTCAAAACAGATTATCCTTGACAAGACGAATTGGTGCATTGCTTGAATGAGCATCAGTGTCAAGGCCTCAAATGCGTGGCCCATACATTAGGTGATATGCGATTTAATATGGCTGGAACGACTATGGAACTGCGCCAAGTTGTACGGAATGTCACAATGTAAATAGTGCAGTCGTGCCTTGTTTAAATGCAAACCAAGGAAAACGACTATCTGGACGAAGTCAAAATGTTGACGGTCCTCTCAGACGGCTTGTATGCAATTTATAAAATTACGAATTATCAAGCATTTCCCAAGCACTTCACAAAAACAATGGAACTGCATTATCGAGTGTCGAACGCACGGATCATTAATCTAATCTACCTTTACTTTACAAGCACGATATAAACCACTTGCGTGATTCGAGAGGCTGTATTTAGAAAAGTATCTTCATTTTCACGCTCGCCCATTTATGACAATCAAACGTCAGAGGCGGTGATAAGTGGATTGATGCTTTTTGAAATGAATACCATCTGTGGAGGTGCAGCCTCAAGTCTTACTAGCAATTGAGTACAGGCGCGTAGAACAATCGTTCCGACTGAAGCAAAGTTTAGCGCAAGCGGTGAATCTCAAGACCCGCAGTTTTGCCGACCCACCTCCTTCCACTTTGCATTGCTTTCATGAATGCATCCGAAGTTGGCAATGGCACTGGAAAATAATCAAAAGCAAAGTACACAAATGTATTGTTTTCAATAAGTAACCTAAGAGCTAGCAATGCCGCACCGTCACTGATCAATCACAGAAGCTATATTAACCAAAATCATCTCCTGTTTGAAACAAAGTGTTGGAGGGTAAGACAAATGGGTAAATGTGCATGGAGGTCAATATTTGCTACGTTTTTGACTGCATCGAATTCCGTCGCACTGCCTAGCACCCGGTTGGTCGATGTCGTAGACGTCTTGTTACAGGAATGTTCAAAACGCTTGCTTTGAACGGAGGGATGTGCTTCGATACCTCAAAAATGCAGAAATTGAGGCAGTGGGAAAGTGGCTTGGATACGCTACCTAAGGCAAGAGAAGATATGACTTGACAAATAAATTTGAGGATAACATTTTGAAAGGAATATTAATAACGAAGAATCGTCTCTCCCTAGTCCGCGTTAGGGATTTGCGGTTTGGAACTGGTCACACGCAGCGATAAAAGTCAAGTCAACCGTTGCTGCATTTGTCACAATCTATGCAAGCGACTGTGCTGCTGTGTGAAGCCATCTGTGGTGATTGGCCCTTTTGTGGATGTGGTGGGAATTTGTTCCGCCATGCAATTTCTGCGGTAGTGAGACCTGCATAAAGGCTTCTTTTACCACCACTGTGTCTGGGGAGATAAGGTTGAGGTGGCCGTGTCGCAAAGCACTTTGATGTCTTAAGGCTGTGGAGCGGACATTGTTGAATCCAATTAATGCTGCTATTTTTGCTGGAAAAGTCACAAAACTCAGACGATCTAAGTGCGTTGGACATATGACGCCAAAACGCAAAGCCGTACAAGGATCAAGACCACATTCTTATGTGCTTTTACGAACTTACCTCTGATGCGGTAACAACATTCACTACTTCTAGCATTGATGAAGCACACACACTACAACAAACACGGAGGTGCGATGAACAAGTGACCAGCCAAAGAGACGATGCCAAATGTCCCATGCCGTTGCTAAGCTCGCAACAGATAAAGATGATTGGCCGATTTGACGAAGTGACTGATAATTCGCCGTATGCACTTCTATCGCATGTCATAGCTACCAGGATAAACGCAAGTAACGGTTCACCCATATGCATAGGCTCACAATCATGCAAAGTCTAACAAACATCTACTCCTTTCTTTGCTTAAAACTCAGACCGTGATATCAATCACAATAGAATGCATGCCTACTCATCTTAGCATGTGACGACATAGCCTGGTGCCATACACGTTTTGACCTTGTGTCTAGCGATTAAACCATTTCCCTTCCCTCCGCATCTACATTTGCATCTATCAAAATTCAAGAGCTCGTGATCGCAAGAGTGCAAGATTTCGTACGACAAACTTGGGATTGGTGCTTAACGCCAGCCTAATTTATGCTGGCTTGTTTCCTCAAGTCAAATTTGTTCATCCTATTTACCAACTTGCACCACCTCACCATTGACTGCCATACCAACTCCTTGTCACAGGACGCATTAAATCCACATCGTCAGTCAATCATTTTAACAGTCGCAACCATGATGGCAAAATGCAGACCTCGAATTAATGTATTTCACTAACACTCGTGATGGCGCTAGTCCAACTGCTGTCTACTCCACTTGGCCGTAACTTCGTCTTGTTCCGTATTTAGTGAAACATGAATGAACTGCAACCTAACCGTGTTAAATTACAGTCAAAGCCATATTTCGGTGCCAATCGAAGCTCGTGCGTAGTTGCATTGACAATAGAATTGTTTGCTTCGTCGTACGTCGCATGTCCAGCCACATAGCCTTGCGGTAAGGATGCTTGTTAATGAAAAGAAAAGAAATATCGTTCCACCTGGGTGAAAGTGAAGTGAGTAAGTGAGTGAGTGGGTGATTGAAGGAAGAGTAAGCGCAATCATCTTGCTCTTCTCGAAGATGTCGTCACTGCTAGCACTGTCTGCTTGCCCTTGCCTCCTCTTAACCTGCACCAAGCTGTAGTGGGCATGAAAGAAATGCGACGCTTCCTCCTACACGTTGAATCGGCCTCCCTCACGACTAGTCAGCCTGTGACGCGAGCATAAATACATCTGAACACAATTGAGACGTCAGTACTTGCGACTGCTTAGCATCCCACCGAGGTGACACATTCACCTCGCATGTTTTCCAACTAGAACAGCACTGACTAATCTCAATCCACTCAAGTGCTAAGCATGCTGCCTCTCCACTTACCCGCACCATTCACTATCAATCGCACCTAATTCGTTAATGATTGAATTCATATCAACGAAACGCTCTTCGAGGGCTTAATTATTAGAGGTAAATTTGGATTTTGGGGTCTGGTGCGCATCGCTAGTTTGGATTGTTTGAATAGAACTGCAAACAACTTATTTATTTTGTGTTTCGGCTATCAGCAGTTTACGTGAACGTGTGTGGCCTCTGTAATATGACTGCAAACCTCGACCACGTACAGGACACGAATGTCATCCTTACAGCCGGCATGATGCGTGCGGTATGAGCACTAAATCCAAGTATATTGTACGCAATCTTGAACGGTTGCAATCAGACTGCTTTAAAGTTTGACGAATGGATACAAGGTAGGCAAACATGATGTGGTTTGATCACTAGACACGAGATCAAACTGTGCATGGAATTGGGCTGCGACGTTATGTGATCAGTTTAGCAGGTACAATCTTGGTTGCTAAGCTATAGCAATATGCAGCTTATTTTTCCACACGACGCTTCAAACCTTTGTTGTAGAAGTTCGGACTTTTCGTTTCAAAACTCCTTAAATTTTCTCGCCTAATTGGTGTATTTATAGGGCTTGGCAATTCCGATGAACAATTCATCGTCTTGCAGCGAAGCCTTGACCGCATCATTAGAATGCCGAGACGACATAACCCTTGGTTGTTCGATTGCAACTACAAACTCGTTTGGACCGTAGCGTAAAATGGCAACAACTAAGCTGGGCTTGGTGTAGATGCTTAGTGTAGACATGCAACTAGTTGCAATGACCACCACATGGAGTGCGATGTGGCTAAATTAGCACTACTGGGGCTGTTCAACAAAGTAAATATAGCAACCGCTTTATGTATTGCTGGGATTGGGAGACCTCCCCACTCATCATTACTTCCACGACGACATCGACAAATGAGTGATGGAGTGAAGTGATTATATCTTGAGGGAAGACTTCGGCGTAGCACCTAATAGCGAGGCGTTGAAGAATATTGAGGCGAGGGCGATAAAAGCGTCGGATCGCGAAGAGAGCCGAGATCACGAGAGCAGATGGTGTACACGAAGTAGCCCATCCCCTATGCCGACGTTCGCACGTGGCCTCACAAGTACACCTCCTTCAACTTCTATCGCTCTCAGTAATGCAACCATGTGTGCGTGCTTGTGCACACCAATTGCCACTGGCTTGCTGGATGCAGCTGCCGTTGACATCAAAGTGGAAGTGTGCTTGTGAATGCAGATGAGTACATTGGCCTAAACACTGGACTGTTTTGCGCATGTTAACTTATGGCACCATGAACGCGTTACCGATTTATGGGACTCCAATCACTCCAACATGCATTTATCTCACTAGCAACCGTTTAAGATGACTAAATAATGTGAAACTGTGTCTCGAGATTCATTTAAGTAATTATTTTGCATGTCATGGCGACCAGGATCGACACATTTGAGCTCCAATTTTATGCACGTGTACCCACACTGGTAGATCACTTAACCACCCGTACCTACTTCTGTCTTTTTTTTATTTTTAGCCCACGATAAAACCCAATCCCGAAAATGAGGGCGATCGAATTACCACAACTCTTTCCTGTTTCCCTGCCTTTTTAAGTCATCTGCCTAACACCAGAAGAATCTGGTCTAAATAACACGTGATTCCAAATGACATGTTCGGATTTGGCACTTGATTAGAGGATGGTCAAGTTGACGTAGGGAGATGACTTGTGAACCTTTCGTATAGCCCTGATTTTTGGGAAAATGCTACCAGAGACAAGAGAGCAACCCGTTTCCGGTGATTTACAAATCTCAATAGAAAAGGCGTTCTTTACCCTTTACCTAGAGAATCAAAACCAATCGTGCTGATACTGCTCCACACCGAATACGGGCAGTGATTCTATCCATACCTCGATGCAATCCTATTCTCTGAATCACTATCAGCATTTACAAATGCACACGCTCTAGAATGAAGGTGAGCGGATACAGGAGATTGATTTACATTACCACCACTCTGATGATTGCACTAATCCGTCGGCAGAATGCTTAGCCCGCCAAAGCCCAGAGAAGTGGGCAATTGGTTTGAGTTTTGCAGTGAAGAGTGTGCTTGTGTAAGTTATACTCGACTGCCCTAATTTCTGTTCCTTTTTACTGCAAAATGCTGGTTTTGCAGTCACTGTTACGGTTCCAATGAGGACTAGACGAGTCGATCACAATTTGTCTGATGTTAACAGTTCACTCGCTGCAAGTGGATTAAAATGAGTCTAAGCCACTCGTTCCAGTGGCATTAGCTTTAGCACGACCTGGTGTGATCAAGGGTGCACACCTTGCAGCATGCGATTTCCTCCAGATTCGAAGGCGTCAGCGTTTCCCTGTGCGTGGACTGATACCAACATCAAGTTTGCTAAAGCATTAACGTCTGCTGATGTGTTACGTGTTATGTTTGTCCAAATCAACCAATTGCGATCTTTTTACATAACACTATTAATCCTTCTGCAAAGCACAACACGGATAACCTCGATTATTTAAATCCCACCCAACGATTCGCTGCTAAGCTCCACCTCACGTGCATGGTGGTAATTGCTTTTCTAACTAAACCGCTGGTCTCCACGTTACCTTGGCTTTCAGCACATTGCCGCAGCTACCGTTGATACAGACACCATATGGATCTTTGTGTTGCCTGAGTGCAACAGTGGTTCCATGCACATCCCCAAACTTGACGCGAAATGCCTGTAAAGACTTCAAGACTCCATTTGGCAAGTTGTACTATCCGAGTCGCACATGCTCAGACAGGCACAGAACTGCCTTACGCTCTTTATCATCATTTTATGGCATTACGTTTTTACCGTGCTAAAGAACAAACCAAGATACACCGATAATCCACTGATGCGCAATTATTTTGCTACAGAATTTCAGGCGGGACGTCCATTTGCATCACGCGTTATGAAGCCGACATAGAAGCTTACTGCCCTCATTGGCGTTTGTTGGATTGAAGCAGAAATCTTGCAAGCATTACTGCGACTACCACCATCAATGAAAGTTCAGGGGCAATCGAAATGCTACACAAACCAATTTACAGCAAGAACTTGTGAGAAAAATAAAGGGCTGGGTGACCGTGTAGTAGTTTCATGGAAACTCAATCGGGACACGTCTTCAAACAACCTTCATGTGCCCACCCATTCACCCAGCTCAGCCTCAAAGGAAACCTTCATGTGTGCAAAACGCCTCAGGATACAAGCTAACCCCATCCCATATGGAGCACACATGGCAAGTGTGCATCATGGTAAGTCCCACTCCCCTTTCCAAGGCGTGTATTGATGCACAAGCATTACCTAGGATTCAGGGACAACTCGATGACTTGTGTAATTGAGCAGACAAATCAGGAGAATGCGTGGTCTACATCCATTAATTTGGTGCACCACCAGTGCGCCTTTCGATGATTCACTCAACACTACCTCCATCAATTTAAGCATATTTTAGAATGTTTGCCAGCATGCTGTGTGGATTGCTTAGGGATGGAGGTATCGACTGGGAAGGTGCTCATACATCAAATGGGTAGGTAAATCTAAACATTGTCCTCATTACACTCGCACCAGGGCGGCATCCAGGAACTAGCCTCCATACACAATCCTGCGTGCCAATGTGCTCTCCCGGTGTGTTGATAAGGTTACTCAACTACCTCTAAATGCTGAAGCATGCGATGCACAATGTTTGGTGGATTGCAACTGGTTTGAGGAAGGCAATGACTTTGTCGTTGCTCCTGCCATGTCTTCTCAGAATATGAACTCCCAGTTAAACCAATTGCAGTCAAGCTGGATGGAAATCCGCAAGTTCAAATTTGAGCACATCCAGGCTAAAGAAGGAGGATTGAAATTAAGGTAAAATAATTATGTTTTAGGCAAAGCAAGTGGGAACAGAAACAAAAAAGCAAACTAAGGTGTAGTTGTTTGAGCAGGTTTTGCGAATTGAAATGATTGCACAGTAGATGCTACGAGTGCTTGCTTGCTTGCAGTAGATTCCCAATCGCCCATTGAGATGCGTGCACTGACGGATTGTTCTAGCCTCTTGGAGGGCAAATTCTAGCGATTTTATTTATTATATGCGGTATTCACAATCGCCTAGATGCGATATGCGGTCTGCACGGATGTGCAGGTAGTGTGTGTCCAGTAGTGAGTGTGAACAATGAGGCCAACTAGCAATGGATGTGGGTTGTTGCGCATATAAGTTGGTTTGCATTTGTACATCCACAATGATATGAATCACGCCTCAAGTTGGCCTTTTGCACCAAAAACAAACGAATTCCGAACCACAAGTAACACGGCAAGATGACGTTGACTTCACCGAATGAAGTAGTCAGTTGAGCTCTTACTTCAGCACATCCAGATAGCTGCCAGCAGCACGCTGCTGCACATTACTTCAATTGGCATTGAAAAGCAGCGCTGCATAGACGAACCGCGTCGTCGTTACCGCCCATAGCAGCAAACACGAAACTGACGCTATGCTCACTGGTATGCAAACAATAGGCATGAATACATCTATTATGATTTCCAAAACTTAGATTTGTACCCCATATGCACATAATTATGCATGATGCAAAAATACACTTCCGTATCAATGAAATCGTGCAAATATTTGATAAACACTTTCATGCACAAATCTGCCTTGAATTGCTATCTTTAAAGGTAAACATCTTTCCTACAGATGCCTAATCAAGTCTGCATAAAACATTAATTTGTCTAACTCAAAGATTCATCTCTATCACTCGGTTGCACATAAAAGCACATTATTAATGCACGATGCATACCCAATGGCAATGCTACTGTCACTCAACAAAACGCCCAAATTTATCTCATCACCCCGATTACAGGGGTGTGATTGCGCATCTGAAACACGAACTCGGGTTTGTTTAAAATTAGATGCGATTTTATACAAATACCTAAATTATTTCATTGGGAAACACTTTGTTTGAGGATAGTCCTGTCAGCATGCTGCTTAATGGGATGCGTTGTAGGTTATTCAGCTCCTATCGAGCTGTGCGTGCATTCTTGCTGATTTTGCAGATCTGATCTATGCACAATATCTCCCTTGCCTTAGGCAAGTCGGTCGTTTTAGTAAGGAAATGCAAGTACAAATGTGTTGCAGTGTGCTGCACACACTTGTGCAGTGTATGGTGTGTCTGGCAGTGGGTGAAGTGATGTGGGCGTGGATGTGAAGAGGCAGGCAAATGCGAATCAAATGCGTTTACGTGCACTCACCCGTTACACTGTCAGATGGTGCTGTGAGGCAAGCACAGCCACTTCAGCCTCAAGCATCATTGGCACACTATCCCATCGTTATAGATCACATAGCAAAGTAGTTTCTGGTAAGACGCGCTTGCATATGAACTGCACGCAGTTGAATTAAGCACTGCATTGTGGCATGAAACATGGGAGCTCCTGCTCTTCCTTTCCATTCCATAAATCCAAAACCGGTGTTGCACTTCATTGTCATCTGCGCATCCATAAATTACCTTATCTACATTTATGCCATTTACTTCAAAACCACATCCTCGGAGAGGTGGGTAACTCAACCAAATCGCAACGGTATTTACTGCGCATGGAACGATAGTATTTTTGCGAGCAGAAACGGCTACTATCGGCTGCGCCTGTGCTATATGAGCGTCTTCGACAAATCCAACCTACTAAACACAACACCCACGATTGAGGAGTCGAAAATTCGAATAAACGGAAGCAGTAGACGCCTGAGATTTGAGGAGTTGGCAAGCATTCCGGATGCCGAGTGGTTGCCAAATTTTGATCCTAGCGTCTACCAGCTTTATCCTTAGTCGATTACCATGAGGGCTACACTGCAATCGCTCATTAATGACAAACCCATTTCTCACGTACGCAGAAAGTCTACCATTGTTTATCACGACACCTTTTTCTTGTAAGTAGGCTAGCAGCCCTCCGTGTGGTAGTTAATATGTGTGGGTATGTGAATGCATGAATATGCTTTTGCTCTTCCACTCATGACATCCCGTCCTCTACAGCCTTGCATGAAACAATATCTCAGGAATATTATTCTGTGATCTTGCATTCTTCTTTTAGTCTCCCCTTTACAATCCATGGATCCGATTTCTCCAAGTACCGTCTAGAGTATGCTCTCCTCTCATGCACCCACAAGCCACAGATGGACTCGCCGGTGGATTGTCTCGCCCTGACGTGGTGATTATCTACAAATCAGGAGTCTACAATTTTGAGGAGAGAAGTCAACTGCGCAAACTCCACCATCTCTACTACCCGGATGTCAAGATTTACCTCATCTTCTCTATCGGCTTACCACGAACTTCGCTGGACAACGTATTTCAACGAGACGGATTCAATGTGACCCTCAATAACAGAGCAGGAAATAAACTGAAGGCATATTCACAGCATCCACAAAGGACAGCCGAAATGCTTTCCAGGGAAATGCGCGAATATGATGACCTACTTGTCGGTGACTACGAAGACTCCTACTATAATTTGACGCTGAAAATGTTCCACACATTCCAGTGGGCTGCTCGATTTTGTCGACCCTACAAACCCATCTTCGTCTTTCTTGATGACGACTATGCCGTCAATACAAATAAGTTAGTCACATTTGTACGTAGCCTAACACCTGAACTTCGGGAAAACCTGAACTACGGTTGCGAAGTGATGGTGAATCCTGTCTTTCGGCACACCAGTCCATATCTACAGTGGGCCTTCTCGAAGCGCGAAATTCCTTGGCCATTCCATACACCACAGTACTTGGGTATCTACAGTATGTGGAGCTACCGTCATGTCCACGACTTGGCTCTGGCAATGCACTTCACTAAGCCCATGGCAATTGATGACACGTGGTTGGGGATGGTGCAGTACAAGCTGAATCTCACACCCAAGAGGATGGAAGGCATGTTCCGCGAGAGTTGGCCGATGCCCAAGCATGTCAACTGCTCCGATATCTTCTTTGCTCTTCTTAGCGAATTTGAACAGCGCAATTGTGCATTGTAAAAATAGTCCTACAAACTTGCTATGCTAAAATTAAATAAACCTCTTGAGGCAAATGCTCATGCTTTGAAAGCCGCATGTTTGCACTCCCCATTAAGCAATGAAGCAGACCTAATTTCGGAATACAACAGGAAGATGTGAGGTTTTTAGTGAACTTTGAACCAAATGTCTCTGTCACGTGTTTGTGGTGTAACCCCATAATCTCGTAATGGCAGCTCGAGGAACTGTCATCATATTTAAGAACTTTGTTTTGATCAGGAAATCATTTCTGCCTTAGTGACATTGCTCTACTTCTACCGCCAGAGACGTGATACCTTCTCTTGCCTTCAGGGACTGAAGTATACTTTGTTCAGGTAAATGTTGCCCTGAGAATATTCTTCCTGAATTTCGATCACAGAACTCATTACCTTAAGCATTGTCACACTGTTTTTAAGCTCTGCTTTATTTCCTTCTAATCGGACAGCCAAAAGTTTCACAGTTAGATATTGTGTTATACAAAACTGCGACCCACAAATATGCGTCGGAAGTGCAGAAATGGTGATAAGTTGTAACGCAGCGAATCTTTTCTATTGAGCAGTCAGCAATTTAACTGCTGAGGCGTAACCTCTTGTAGGCGTAAAGAAGGCAACTGCAATATAAATATTCAGCAACAATGTTAATAGTCTCTAGTCGTGGGATTTTCCAACTAAATGGCTATTTAACTACCTAAGTGGTGGTGCGAAAAGAGAAGAAAACAGGTAACTAAATGGAACGTGTGCCATTTCTTTTAACAATAGTGCATGTCTGGATTCCTTTCGAACTGGAACGTATTTAAATGAATCTGTCTACAGAAGACGGATCAACGCTTGAGAGTAGGTTAAAGTTACCAGAGATGAAAAACATCTTGCCATAGATATCACGACTGGTGAAATAAAGTACTAGTCAAATTAAAGCTCAACATGGGCATTCCAATTACGACGAAGTAGGAAACTAACAAACTACAGCAGAACCATTATCACTGACAGCTGCATTCAGTGCCCAAGGCCTTTCTAAAACAAATGTTTCTAGTGCTTTTGGAAAGGAAAGGCAAGAAAAGTGGCAAGGATGTGATCTCGCAATAGCATACTCAATTTATGCTTTGATTGTCGTTCCAATGAGCCTATTCCGGTGCATCACTGTGAAGATGCAAACAATAGACTTAAATACTTCGCTTCCAACAGCGCTCCCGAAATTTATAGGCTCGGGATTTCCAACTCTTATTTATTAAAGCTGTGCTTGGATAAATGCAAAACGCCTAGGTGTATAGCACATTGGGAATTGTATGCCGCGGTGAAAATGCGGTAGTGCATGAAGCAGACAATTTGGCAAAGAATGTCACAAGAGCATTCTAGCGTTTTTCATCTAGCTCAGATCCATAAAGCAAGCAAAGCGAAGTCTTTATGGATGCAACTGGCATTTCAGAGTGGAGCTTGAGGCGAGGGCGGATGGATTGGTGTAGTTGGGTCTAGGTAAACTAATGCATATGCATTAATCGAAATGCACATGAGTAGCAGCACTTTGCGAGTTCCTAAAGGATAGAATGAATCTACAATGAATGGCGGAGAAACCACGTCGGTGCTTCTAGATACCTTAAATATACACTGACCTACCCCTCCATCCCACCCTAACTTGCTTAAACTATCGCATCATACCTGCTTCTTCGTAGTTGCATAGCGACACCTTTTGTGCTTCCGCTTTTGCAGCCCTTTTCTTCCTTGTTAGACGATGATTGACTCAAGAAGTTAGGCCTAAGATGGGGTCAAAATAACAACTATTTACATGCTGTTTCCAGCTAATTGAAAATACAGCTAAATGGACATTTCCGCGCTGCAATGCCAAACTCACAGCAAAGAGGTTTGCAAAAGCTTATTTGTGTTAATGCTGATCTTGCCAAAGATTTTGCACTTTTTCATCTCAAGTGCGAAAATCATTATTTCTTGCAGAGCTTTCAGTCAACACCCCAAAGAGCGTTGTGTAAATAAGTTAACGAACTCGCATTTATAGCTGACACCCATGCCAAAGAAACCGGGTCGTTGTTGTTGATGCAGATGATGACGGTGATGTTGTCCTTTGACGGAATGGGAACCCTTTAAACTCGAGTGCTCCTATTGTGCATCAGTGTTGTGATTAGAAGCTCTCAAGGCATTTTCTTATTCTGAGAGCAAAATAAGGCTTCCGACGATGTTTCAAGACCAATACTTGGTGAAAAAGTGTCACTAAACGCAAAACTTTGCTTAAAATTATTCTTAGATGACTTTTGATTTGCCTGGAGGCTCGTAATATTGTGAGAAAAATTTGATGTAGAGGTAGTTGCTGTGGGAATAAAATGACAGAGCATTTGTTATTATTTGTTTTGCTTTGAATTTCGTAATGTTTTAACCTTTATCCTGGCAAATGGAACATCTCGATAAAAAGCGGTTCAAGCAGTTAAAAGTGCTCGGCATCTGACCAGTTTAACCCATACTGGACGACGGGTGGTAAATGCAACAATGTCCCACTGGTTGCCTAACAATTGATAGGCTTAGTACAAGTGTGCACTTCGAGCATTCGTCGCATGCATTTAGCTGTTGGGAAAAGAAGTTATCAAGGTTAGCGGTGTATATATATGTGTGTGTGTGTGTGTGTGTGTGACTGGGTGCAATTGTGGGCATTTGGTGCATCAATTAAAATTATTTGAAAGCCATCGAGAGTAGGTGTCCAAAATGTAATCCACATTTTTCCACTCACTTTTTAGACAAGAAACTCTTATGCAAGAGAGCAAAGTGCGTGCTTCAAATAATTGAGCGTTTAACGCTAAAAAGGCAGGTGAAGGTTGTATTGCGGGCAACAGCTCATCGAAAAAGGAACATTTTAGCATGAATGCAAAAATGGGCGTTAAATGAGCATGAGATTGCATCGCGATGTGTAGAGGCAGAACACACAGATGCCGTTGCTGTTGGCTGCCATCGAAGATGAAAGAACTTCTTCCTATCAAGACAGAGGGAACGTGATGAAACGAACCTCCACATTTTAACAAGCTCTGAACTCCAACGCTAGCTGCAAGATAAGTTGCAGAACAAACACAGCTAGTCTCAAGTCTTTACAAGATGGCAATTGCAACTGGCAATTGTACTTTTCAAAGGCTTTGCTGTTTCAGGTATGGCTTTGAGTGAGTTGCAAGTGCTGAACAAATTTAGATAGCAACGACTGACTGATGGGGTGATTTCGATGTGCATTGTGAGAAGCTGTCGGATTAGAGCCAAATAAGAAGAGGTGACGAATACAAAGGGGAGTAAAGAACGCCAACCGGAGGCAGCGGAGATGCCAAATCAAAGTAGCCCATCTCCTAGGCCAACTTGTGTGTTTGTGTGTGTGTGGGTGTGTGGCTCTGCATGCAAACATTCGTCTATCCTCCTCCCAGAAATGCGACAGCTTGGGAGTGCGTGACTCCATCACATGCTGCCTTTGTAACGAGCGGACATTTGTAACGAGCAGGCATTCGTTGGAACTGCAGCCACTTAACTTTAAGCACAAGCCAACTTGACACACGCGGAATGCACTACTGTCCTAGATGCTCCTATGAACTCGACACGAACATGATGCGGCGGATTGATGTTTCGGAGGAACTCGATGTGAGCGTCATTGCTTGTACTGGGGTGTGAATAAGCAGCATTCCCGAAAGGGGCACAGTGTGTCTGATTCAGAAGTTTACTCCATGTGCAATTTTATCAGGTCAGCGTTTAGCTGGAAAATGCCACCCAAGTGCCGTACGTCCGAAAGACGAGCGGCTATTAAGTTCCTCTTAGGATTGCCACCAATGCTTGCTTAAAGAGAGACGCATTTTATTCCCTTTAGAAACTACTGCAATTGGCTTAATCACTTTGTTGGGTGGAGGTATGGCAGTCAAGATGTAAACTTAAGTGGAAATTGGAAATTCCTAGTTGCAATTTGTGACCCTGCTTGTGACACTGATCGCAGTGATCGTGGATTAATGAGGCGTGAGATTCGACCACCACTGTTCCATTGGAAGTTGTAACGGGCTAGCAAGTGCAACGGAATTTGAGTACCAAGCCTTTACAAAGCAATCGCTGCATGACAAATTGCAAGACTTAGCTTAAGCGTTGGTGTTTTGAGTGCGGTAGCGTAGTTTAGAGCAGAAATGACAGGAAATTGGCGCGAATGTAAGGCATTTATGTAACAAAGGGAAATGACTATAACCTAGCCACTCAGAGTAGTCTGCTGTGGCTCTTAAACTGTGGATAGAATTCGAAATGCGCTTGTGTTTTCGTTGAATGAGTTCAAGTATCAGACGATTCCTGGCCACCCGCTGGTCGCCACGCATCCTGAGTTAACCAAACTTGCAATGCAATCACTTTATTGCACGGCAAAGGGATAGATTCTGTTTGAAATAGCGCCGATTTTCTACCACCTTCTTTCTTTCCCTTCTCGCACGAAGTAAAACAAGGCTTTAACGCCGACAGACAGCTCAAGCATTCCTCCTAGGCACCAATTTCGCATCGATTTCGGACAGCCGAAAATTCATTGGCCTAAAAGCTGTTAGTCCTTGTTGACACGGTTGGACATCACTTCAGATTATCTATCTAAAGTTTTACGAGGCTCATGAGGGTGTTCACATGGAATCGAATTCTTCCGAACGAGTTAAGTCTTGCATTTGCATCTTGTATCTGCATTCATGGAACACGGAGCAATCATAGAAGCAGTAAACGAACAATCAGAACCTGAGTTGTTGCACTGCTTTAAAGGGCCTCGTTCTCTGTCTCTCACTCGCCATTTCCACGAATGCGAAACAGAGCTCGCATAAGTTAGGAATGACACTAACTTCGGCACTCCAAATTGGCGGCCTTAAAAACTTGGCTCAACCACGATAAAGGCACGCAACGTGATTCAGGACAAAAGTGTTGGCGTTTCCTTCCTCAAAGTGAAAGCTCAGCCTATGCAAGAACCGTTTTTACTGAAGAAAAAGAACTTTCCTTGAGTTCCTTACTCTTGTGCAAACATGCAACATTTGAGAGTGTTTACGTGAACTGTTTCATGTCACCGAACAGTGAGTGAGAGCTCTTAACTTTTGGAAATAAAAAACCCGCAACAAATCAGACAGTGTTTCTGTTTATTTTCAGGCATATAACGTGTTACAGATTTGACCAAAATGTCGCTTTTTAATGCCACCTCACCGTATATCCATAAACTCAAATATTATTGAACCGCGTTCGCACACCACTTGTCGTCGGGCTGGTTTCAACATCAGGATGCGAATAGACAGAAGAGTATTACCACTCGTCAGTGTGACGATCTGTCTTCTGTCGTGAGTGCCATAAGAGGAGTGTACAACAAGAAGCTCGGAAACATTGGAAAATGAGGTGTACTGTGACGTGTCTTAAGGCGTAAACCACTTTCCCAACCTCTGGGTTGGCCTTTTTGTGGGTGATCATTTGTCACTGGTTGGGGTGGTAAGTAAGGAAAACAAAGAGGGAGGAGCTCGCATTTTATTCAGTTTTCCTCATTTTGGTTCAAATGCGAAGCGCCAAGAAAATTGAACGCATGCACTTAAGAAATGAAGGAATGATGAGGCAGGGCATGGTAACTAAATTGATAAATCAACCAAGATGATAAAACATATTTTCACTTAAAAACATCCACTGGCTGCTACCTAGTTAAATGCACTAGTGTTTTAACTACCGTTCTACCCTCCGTTGCCCAGTCACATCTTATTTGCTCACTTGGACTACCGTAGCTTCGGGAAAGGATCACTACAAGTGTAGGCCTGTGTGAACCACCTCCATACAAACCGAAACGGGTTTAAGACTAGTGTGACTGTTCTATTTGGCAAAATGGAATGCATGCATGGAATGTATGCATGGTTTTGCACTGAATACTAGTTGGTTATAATCGTTCAGCTCTTACATTGCAGCCATGAACGCGTGAATTGGGCAGGAATCATATTCCCTCAGTGCCATCCACCCGATGTCGCCTCTCTGCTGACTGGAGGTGATGCTGTTGGCATTAATAGACCCAAACATGTTGCCCTTTAAAGCCATTCGATTCGGCATTATTTGCAAATCTTTTTGCAGTCATTTCTGTAGCAAGTGCCATGACACCGCGTGCAGTGCATAATGGTCATCGCAAATCAAAGAAGATGACCACAATATGCACGATTTGGCTCATGTTCGAGGTTGCATTCTGCATTGAGTTTGCACGGATTAATCAAGAACAATTTGTGACAGAACGTACAGCATTACAGCCTGACACAATTCTGTCATCAAAGAGGCAGTTGTACAGAAATGTCGGAGTCCCGTTCAATTGTCTCACATCATGGCTTCGCAGATTTTGTGTTTTTAGCTAGGATGAGGAACTCTCCTGCTATTCTTCTCAGCATAACCTCCATGCCGCTAGATATCGTCATGCCATACATCGATGAATGCATTCGGAGACACTGATGTAGAGTTTAGTACCTAGAATGCTGCTGACCTCATCACTCATCATCATTGCAGCCCGCCGTATACTTTGTTGATTTACTTTAGCTCAAGGGTAATCTGGACGTCAGTGCACAGTTTGCATACGAGAACAGCTGCATACGTTGGAGGAACCGTTCGCAGTGAAGCAATGTCACGACTTGAGTACGCGTGAGCAGCCAGCAGCGTGAATCGACATTGCCAAATCGGGAATTCAAGCCAAGCCGAGTCTTGGAAACTGCAGCAGTAAAGCTAGAGGGATGATGGGAGCAGTATACTTCACGCGAACTAACAACTAGATGGGCTGCAATGATCAGCCGTGACAATGTCACACTTTTTGCAAATTACCAGCATAGATGTCGTCGGGGCAATCTTTCTCAGTCTCCATTTACCTGCAAGCTCTTGATGACACCATATCAGCGCACTTAGCCACCGAAGGACTACTTTGGCAACAGGGAACGAACCCATATTGTGTGTGAGTAGCAGCGATTCAAATTCAGCTGTGCAAGCAGAGCAATCGGTTGATGAAGCACACACTACACCAAACACGGAGGTGCGATGAACAAGTGACCAGCCAAAGAGGCGATGCCAAATGTCCCATGCCGCTGTTAAGCTCGCAACAGATAAAGATATTTGGCCGATTTGACAAAGTGACTGACAATTCGCCATATGCACTCCTATCGCATGTCATAGCTACCAGGACGACAACAGCAAACGAGTGATGGATTGAAGTGATTATATCTTGAGAGAAGACTTCGGCGTAGCACCTAATAGCGAGGCGTTGAAGAATATTGAGGCGAGGCGGCAAAGGTGTCGGGTCGCAGAGAGAGCCGAGATCACGAGAGCAGATAGTGTGTACGAAGTAGCCCATCTCCTATGCCGACGTTCGCACGTGGCCTCACAAGTACACCTCAACTTCAACCGCTCTCAGTAATGCAACCATGTGTGCGTGCTTGTGCACACCAATTGCCATTGGCTTGCTTAATGCAGCGGCCATTGACGTCAAAGTGGAAGTGTGCTTGTGACTGTATTGCACACATTACACACTCATGTTATTCATGTTAACTTATGGCACCATGAATGCGTTACCGATTTATGGGACTCCAATCACTCCAACATGCATTTGTCTCACTAGCAACCGTTTAAGGTGACTGAACAATATGAAACTGTGTCTCGAGATTCATTTAAGTAATTACTTCGCATATCATTGCGACTAGGATCGACATAAAACCCAAGCATATGCGATTCCATGCGGTTACTTTTGCTGTTACTCGGTGTATTTCATCATGGAAGTTCTTTGAGTTGAAGCGATTATTATATCGACCTCTTTCGCCGAGACTCATGTTAAACTGAGCGATAAGCGTTCTAGTCATTGAAAGCCATGGCTGCACTTTTGTAAAGGAGTAACTCAAACATCTGGTTCCTTCAGATCCAGTCACTGAGAGTGCAGCTGATTGAGTCTGCTCCCACCGTCATCGCTCACAGGCAGTAGTCATAGGTCGAGATGAAGAAAACCAGTGAAGTGAATCTCAGCCAACCACCTTATATATACACCAGAATTGTGGCACTAGCATAGTTAATTATCTAGCAAGCTAATTCAAGAAATAGGGCTGGTAATCGGGTAACCATTCATTTTACCAGATACTCGACTGCAAAATTCACTCGATGAGTTTTGTTTCAGGCCGAGGATTTCATTTGGTGAGATGATGCACAATGACGAGAACTCAGTCGCATTCAATATGCATCGGTGATCAATGAGTACTGTACTGGTGCTAAAGCCGCCCCGAATTTCGGCAAAGCTGAAAAGAATTCTCCTTATTAAGGGTCTTTGCTAACACTTTCACTACAGATATGCTTCCAAGTCTGATCAGTAGATGGATTCGCTAGAATGTTCAGGTATTATCAAAGCAAGAACACAACACATAAGTAGCAACTGTCTATCTAACATATCGATAGCCCTCTTAGGTATGTCCTATTAATAGGATCAAAGAAGCAGCTGTCATAGATTGTTGACAAGTGAAAGTCACCCCACGCACATATCTGCGACCACACACAGCTTCACATTTCGCGTCATCCCTTCTTTTTCTAGGTCGTCATCCGCTCTTGACGGAATGATCAACAATTCACCTCGACTCATCAGTGATTTACTCGCACAGTCAGAAGTGTTATATTAGTGTGCAATTGTTCGCCAACTTCTCACTGTTTTATGCTTCCATAGACAGTGCCACCCTCCAGAGTGCCAGTTTGCGGGATACGGCCTACTCATGCATATGCGGACTTTACACTGATTCACGCATCTTATCAATTACAGTAATTGCATTGCATATGCAACTTGAGCACTCCCTCTCCGTGGATATCTTTGCAGGACCAAGTGGACGTGGAAGTCTCTCAATCTTACCACCACCGCCTCCACCTCAACTATTACCAGTACTCAGATCAAGGCAACCATGACTAGTGTCTCCATCTCCGCCTCTTCCTCCTCTGATCGTGAACGGCCCAGTCAACTAGTACTCAGCACTTTCCAGCTGCTAAGTTTATTTAAGTGAATTCAATATTAAAAAGGGTTGAACATGCTTCCTCCACATTAGAGTCTTTTCGTAGCGAATTCCTCTCTCCTTTTTTGGTGATGTGAGGACCACCTTTGCCAAGATTTACATCGAAATTGACGGCAATCAGCCTTAACACCGGGTTCTATAACTGCACATTCCTAAGCGTGTATGCTTTAGCCTCTTCGCATTGGGTTGATGAAAGCGCTGCATTCGATACACCAGAAATGTAGCACTTCCATTGTTGATGATTTTGCTAGCCAATTCGCAACCTTAAGCCACTAGCCGAGCTTTCATCCTTTCAACCAAAACTCAGTCGCAAAATTCACTGAATGGGTTTTTTTTGATCAAGAAATTTGCTTGGTTGTGTGCATATTTATGCATAACTCACGTCGCTGCATTTGCTGACGACCAATAAACTTTTTTTGCTATTAAAGGAGTCCCGTCGACATGCTAATCATTGGTATGCTTTGAGCACGCCAAGACAATGGCACGCCAAGTAACTAGCAATTTTTAAAATAGTAGACCATTAATTTTTAGAAAATTACTCTTTGCTATTGCCCATTGACAAAACAGTTGAAGCAACAGCCATAGAATAATGACAAACGAAAGTTAACAATAAGTGTAGGGCAAGTAGGAGGATCAAAGACATCTTCAGCAGCAATGGCTTTTGGGTTACTTAATATGCCAGCCCACAGCTTGTTATTTTATATCTATGCGCTGTGCATCAGTAAGCAGTTTTCACCCGCTGCTGACAAAAAAAGCGATTTTTTGGTTCAGGCATGCTAGAATATAGTCCTCCGAAATGTTCAGTATGGTAAATCTTTCTTAAAGATCAAGCTCTTATCTTTTTAATGTGCTCTAACCACGTGTCTGCAAAGTACAAAATTTTGGCCCTACACGTAACCACCACCCCTCTGCGTATTAACCGCTTGTAATGTTGAGGGCAGATATGGAAGATCCCCTTGCTTATCCGTTGAATTCATCTTAAGCTCTTTTGCAAGGTTTCGCGCAACACGATATTCTCTTCATCAAAATGCATACCTATAGACGCACAGAAGCGTCATCTTAGGGCTCGTACATTTGGCTCGCGGCCATCGTTGTGGGTGTCGTTCATTTTTGGATACACTTCCTCATGCGTGCACATGAATACGCACAGATTTAAAGGCTTGTACTTGTGTACGAATGCGTTTATGCATAGAATTTTCACGTCAGCCTGAGAATGAATAAGACGTTCTAAGTAGGACAACTCCTCTTGTGGTCCAAATGACGAAAAATCAGGCAACTATTGGTCAACTCAGGTAAATCGCATCACGACTTTGGAACCCTGTATTATTTATGCTTAACGTGTTTCAGCAACCTTGGATCTGCGTTGCCCGATTCGCTCACTAACTTATAGGGCCTTCGAGATGCAATGTGTTGCATTATGTCGCATCACATCTTATCGGCAGTCTAAATGCTTCTGACGATGACACAGTAGCATCGCATAAGCAGCAGATAAGCGTGCACTTTTAAGAAACGACGTTTTTAGGCAAATGGCAAACGTAAATGCGAGTGCATTAATAAAATTTGCGTGCTTGCGTTTTAGGTCTCTTCAACGAGCTGCCTTAACTTACCTCTTATGGACATACACTCATCCATAAGCTATGGAAGTAGATATGTGTTTAAAAGAAGAGGCAGTTTTGCATTTTCTACTGTTGTTTTTTTCCTGCTCATCGCTGCACGCAGGCATGGGTTTCCACTAAGGTGTCGGAGATTTGAGGTAAAAGTGCAAAATTATACAAAACATTGGGGTGAACGCTACATGGAGAATTGGGGTTTCGCCGTTATTTGAGCTTGCACAAGCTAATTGTCACTATTTAATATAAATCGGCAAAAAAATTACAGCTTTTACCGCTAACATTGAAGCAGTCAAGAACTTCCTGGTGTTTTCATTAAAGCTATGTTTAGTAATAGCTACATAAGCGAAGAATAGACACTTCGATGCGCATGCGAAATAGCCGTTCACAGGTCGTCAGTGGCGTATATCAGCAGACCCTGTGACTCGATACCACGCATCTTGAAATTTATGAAATTACACGTCAAGATGTCTACCATTCCTTGTATCCTCTCAGTGGGCACATGTGACACGAAACCGCTGACCACGATGTGGAGATTGCCTTCACGTAGACCCATCTCACAGGAATTAAGAAGAGAATTGACTGCATGAGAATTAAAATTGGGAAAAGGACACTCCAGAAGTCATACAATGCTTGGTAGATTTGGCAGAAAGTGATATGAGATGATAAAAGTCGCATAAATTTGAAGGCACTTTAAGGGAACAGACCTCCTTGAGGAATAGGAAAGGCAAAAACAAAAGTAACTTCAAGAGCTATACTTGTGCAACTAACTAATTAGTCAGTCATGCAAATAGATTGGTCATTTTAATGTTCCGAATTGGATTTTCGCTTGTATTTTGTGCAAAGCATAAGGTGAATATAAAAGGTTATCGTAGAATTCTAAAGTTATCCTGCGCTTGAGGATGTAAAGCAACCCATCGATAATAGAGTTGCCATTGCTTTCAGGGTATTCGTAAAGGAAATTAAGCAGTTTTATGCCAACTCACTAAAAAAGGTAGAAGTATTTATTCCTAGGTAAAAGTGCACAAATTTTAATGATCAATAATGACTGTAAAGAACTTGGGCGAGAAGAAGGTCGAATAAAAATTCCTGCTGACTTCAGGAAAAGGCTAAAGAATGAAAACCTTAATTAAGTGTTAAGCCGATGCGTGATGAGAAGTGGCATGGCTGTAAAAGGCGCACAAGTGAGTAAGGAAGAAAGCGCACGAATGAGGAGGGAGACAATGTTGGGTGGGGAGTAAATAAGTACAAGGCAATGAAGTGAGCCAGCAACCGCCCACCCGCGGGCTTCCCATCATGCTCAAGCACACATGTACTAACCCTCACCGACGTAGTACTGCCTCGATGGCTGGACGAACACCAGAGGTCTCTACGCCGTATCATCGCCAGCGTCCGGACCGGCGACTCCGAGCTTTCCACTACAGCCACACATACGTGTACTAACTCGCGCCAACGTAGCACAACCTGCATGGCGGGACAGATACCAGAGGCTACCGCGTGGCGTGATCGCCGACGTGTACAAGCATTCATTGCTCACCCTTTCTTTCCTTTTACTATCCAATACAGGAGAATGAACATGATGAAGCCTTCAAAGAACAAAGCGAATGCTCTGCTTCGCTTTGACTTTGGCTTTACCAAACTTAAAGACCGACGCACCGCCCTTTGTACTAGACACGGACACCAGTGACGTGGCCGTAGGCGGTGTGCTTTCGCAGAGACAAAGAAGGCAGAGAATACGTCATCGCCTACGCTAGTGCCAGACTAAACAAAAAACGAGACAGAAGAGTGCAACAGAACGTGAACTTTTCGCCATCTACACAATGGTGCAACACTTCAAGCACTATCTTATAGCGAGACAGCTCATAGTGAGAATAGACTATCAGGCACTGACCTGGTTAAAAACAATGAAGGAGATCGACCGTTCGGTTGCACGCTGGTACGAGGAACTGCAGCAATATGACTTCACTGTGCAGTACAGAAAATGAAACTCGCATAGCAACGCGAATGCATTATCCTGCAGACCTCTCTCAGCGGAAAGGCACAGCGGTATAGTGGAAACCCTATTTTTAAGCGAGCCGACTAAACATCAGTGGAGAGACACACCGAGTACAGATCCCGACACGCCCCTGGTATGCGACAGGTTTCTGACATCTTCGCCCAAGCCCACTGCGGAAGAGATGAAATCATCTAGCAAGGCAGCCAAGCAGATATGGCAGCAATGGTCCAAACTCTCCCTGGAAGATGAAGTTTTGTGGTACCAAGAAGACGCCACGTCTTCCAAGAGCCTGATTTTTCCAGGTTCATTGATACAAACAACCCCTTAAGAGTTGCACGAACAATTGCGCCACGTAGGCGAGAAAAAGATGGTGAAGGCCTCGATGAAGTGATGCTGGTGGTCCTCTCTCTTTCCAGACGTGCATGACTTCTACCGAATCTGCATTACCCTCATTCCACAGCAGTTGCACCCCTGCAGCCTATGCCTACAGGATTTGCGGGCGAATGAGTGGCTATAGACATCATGGGTCTTCTACCTCTTACCAAGAGGGGAAACCGAGATAGCCTAGTTATGGTTGACTACTTCACGAAAGTGGCCGAAGCAGAACCCATGAAGTCGCAAGATGCCGAGACAGTCGTGTCAACCTTTTTTAATCGTTGGATCTGTCAACACGGAGTGCCTGAATCAGACCATAGCGACCAAGGCCCTAATTTCGAAAGCCGACTCTTCGCTGAACTATGCAGGTCCTATGGAATCGCAAGGATGCGCACGCCACCTGGACACCCTTAGGCCAACGGACAAGTAGAAAGAACTAACCGAACCCTGATAGAGCTACTAAAGGCTTTTACGAAGGAGGTACGACCGGAAGATTAAGATTTAAACCTTGAACGCGCTCTTCTCGCTTATAGGGCTACGGTCCGTACATCAACCGGTGTCTCTCCGTTCAAGATGCTCACAGACCGCGAAATGAGAGTTCCCACCGATGTATTCCTACCGAGTAAGGAAGTGGCTACTGACAACGCCCCGGAGTGCGTACTACGTCTTAAAGAAGGGAGAAGAAAGACGTTTAACCTTGCCCGTCGACACCTGCAAAAGTCTTATGCCAGACAAAAGAAATGCTACGACAAGCACAGTCGACTCATCGTCTACCACGAAGGAGATCTTATCCAAATATATCGGCCGATTGCCCCGCCTGGGACACATCGCAAATTTTATCACCCTTGGAGTAAAGCCCCCTTTCACGTAGTAAAAGTCCCGTCTCTCACGAACTACCTCGTCCGGAATCCAGAGCTCCGTATCCAGCCTACAACCTTTCATCACAATAAGATCCGACCTTACAGAGGTGCTCCGCCGGTCGGTTACGAGGACGAAATCTATTTAATCGTAGAAGAAAGGAAACCACCCGATGGTTTAACCAAAACGAATTAACAGGAGTAGTACCGAAGACGGCGCTCAAAAGACGAGATGGGCTATGCAATACTTGCATTCGTTAAATGTGCTTTGTAGGCCAGAGGCGGGAAAACAATTTGAACCTGGTAGCGGAGCGGCGTGGTGACTCCCGGGAGCGTGACTCATCCCAAACTCTCTTACTAGGCCTTGCTGTACTCTCTTCGACCCATAAAAAAGGTGTCGAAGCGTGCCCATACTTCTAATAACAAAGGTGATCAGAAGGAAGAGAAGGACCCCTCTACATTCACAATGTGTGAAAGCCTCTCAAAAGTTAAAAATTGTAAATGAAAGCGAAAACGTGAAGGCCAGAGCCTTAGCTTTCCCTTACTTTTAGGCAGTCAACTCTCAGAAATTAAACTCAGTATCGTATATCAAATTGATAAAATGCCTTGCAGCTTTCTTTATTGTATTTTTCGATTAATACTTTCGTAAGACAAATATATGCATGTGTATTAGCTTCATTCGCACAAATTTAGGGCAATTAGTGCTTTGTTAAATAATAAGTGCTTGCAACAAAATCTAAGGACGTTTGTGCTTATGCAGAGCACCTCTTGCGGGGGTAGTCAGAATTTTGCTTTCTTGTGTATCACTGGTAAATTCACGGCGCGCTGTTTTTTTAGCTCAAAAAGCTTTTATTACACAAAGAGTGAAAAATACTGGTGAATGCCCGGCTTCACTTGTTATGATCAATGTTTTAGCCCTAACTTTTGCGGGAATCGCATGCTACGAGTGAGGTGTCATACGCTAAAAATTGAGGTATCATCGAGCAGTCCTGTCCAATGCTTTACCCACTTCTCAGGGTAGAATGGGTTGTAGTTTTATTATTACTAGATTTTAGTAGGCCCTTTTATACTGAGTGCCTGGTAAATAGTAGATTGTTTTTATTACAATAATGAAAAAGAGTGGTTACTTGGGGATCTGTAATTGATTGCTTGGAAGTGCTTGCAGCAATACACAGGCCACACCTTGTAGCCGTCTTGAATGCTTGCTCTTTGGGGTACTTTTGTTACTTACGCCTGCGTACTGTAGCCGGCACTCACTTCCCGGCTTTTCCTTGCAATGGCGGTGGAGGGACATTTGAAAAGTTTGGGGAATGGTGAACAGCGCGAGGTTTACTAGTCACCTGTGGAGGCGTATCCATGGCCTTGCAATGTGGATTATGTCGCGGACAATATCGGTGCGTTTAATGGCATTCCGATAGGCTTTACCTTGTTTGGCGCAAGCATTGGATAATGACATTGACGCAAGCTAAAGTGACGAGACGAATGTGGGATTGGTGTTGGCACGACAGGAAAGCTTACTGACTCGTTTGGAAAGGATGATGAGTTGCGGTGGCGATTGTGTCATTGCTGCAATAGAGAAATTGAGAAGACTGACTGCAAATTTCTATTAGATCCAATCGTGTCTCTTTTAGTAAATTAGCGCTTGTTTACCTTTGCGATTCGCTGGTATGTTCTTTACTATTTATTTCTTAATTTCTTATTGGACTCTAAGATGTTCTTGCATGCCATTTTCCGGGTTATCAAACTTTATTACATGAAACGTTTTATTGGTATTCATGTACACGCTTATAAATATTTCTAAAAGTCTATGTACATGTGTGGAGTTTCTTATTGTGTTAGATTCCTAAAAATTGGACAATTTCTCGTCGCCTCCAGACAGCACCTTCATGTTCGTTCGTCATGCTCCGGTGATTTGTTAGATGGTGGGTTGTTTCGAAAGGGAGGAATTATTGCGGGTGGGTCTCATTTTTTGTTGAAATGTAAGAAATCTACTAAACGTTTGGCTTTACTTGGTGTTAATGTCGTTGTAGGCCCAAAGTAAGATGAGAGTGATTCGGTTCATTGAATTCATTTGTGGTAAGCATGAAGTCATTAGCGAACAACACTAGGTGTCAGTTTTGCCTTCGAAGTTGGCACATGACACCTAGAACCTGTCACTACAGTGTTTTGTGTTGATTTTGTCAGCCTGTCAAGGAGAAATGACGTTGATGGTGAGCAGTATTACTGATTAACACTCACTCCCCGCCGTCACCGATTTCAATGCTAGTCATGGGACGCTTTTGAACGTCACCACAGGCTTATCAGGCTGCCAATGGCATCCATCGTTGTTGGTGGTGGCAATGACAAGGAGGAACGGCGAAACAAAACTCAATCTACGGGAAGCTACTGAGTTCGCGCTAAGCGCCTTTGAACTCGTCGTTGTCGTCGTCGTCGTCGATAGTTTCGTTGTCGGTGGTTGTGGTGCCGGAGTTATTCGACTAATGGACTCTGTTGGAAACTCCCCTGTTCAGTGTTGGCTAATCATTCATCCTGGAAATAAGCATCGCGGCTTTGTGCTTGGTGAGTTTGTGAACGGCTGAGTTCGGTGTGAGTGCTGCGTAAGAGCGAAACAAGAGTGTTGGATAAGTTGAATGAGGTGCTATTATCTTCTTGCAGTTATTAGTTTTACTTGGTCTTCTTTAATCTAAGGTGTTCAGGTCCAGTCGCCTTTATCATTATGGTATGAGACGGAGCTGATGTGAAGTAGGTGCGGAATAATATGAAGTGTAATTATGTTATAAGTAAGCATGCAAGTATGATTTTCGGTGCGAATCATCGCCATATTCGATAATTGCTTTGCTAATGTTTGAGGCTTAGGACGCAAGTCATCGATGCGTATCCACGCATGGGTAATTTGTCCAAAGCGGCGATTTTTACGGCTTCCACATGTGTGTGTTGCAGTGGGAGTGCGAGGACTTATTACCCGAGTGTGATTACATTGTAAAAGAAACGGGAAATATTCGTGGACATCACGCTGCACTTGCTTCTGCAGATCCCTACCCATGCAGTTAATGTCACATAAACTTGTGCGACTTTAGGATGCTCGTGTGTGTTTACGCGTGTATATGTGTTGTTTAACGCTCATATGCCAGTTGACAGTATTGAGTGTATTTTCGTTGCCTGAGGCAAGTGGTTGGGCTTGTCGTTGCATGCTTGCGATGTGACATTCGATTTCAGACTGGCAGCCATTATCAGGACTTAGTTGCTCCCCCACTACCTCGGCTGTGATGTCGTGCCGTTGCCAGGAGTTTGAATTTTCGCTTTTAGGCCAGTATTTCTTCTACCGGTCGTGGACACGCGTGATGGTTAGCACATTGTCCCACACCATACGGAGTTAGCTTACGCCCTGGTGGACGAGGAAACTGAAGACGCAGTACACTTACCGAGGAGGGAGCACGGAGGATGGTGATGGACGAATCGAGGGCGACTGTGTAATTCGTCGATGGTTTGTTGAATGAGGGATCTTGGTGATAGGGCCACTTAGTCGCCTTGTCGTTGTACCTTTGCGGAATGGATTGTTGCTAGTGCTAAATACATATGTATGCATTCCGTCCGAGTATGATGCCTCTTTCTGTCTTTGGGAGAATGGAAGCTGAAGGAATCGCAGTATGAATGCACGAAGTGGTGATGGGTATGTTTCATCGCGCAACCGCAGCCCATTTGTATGATCGAGTGATAGCTGCAGCATATTTTGCTTTGGTAGGCATGGAATTGTTTTTTATTTTGTTTGGCCGCAGATTGTTGGAACAAGTGATGTGTGTATTTTGAAGTGCAGTCTCACTTTGTTGCTCTAATCCCACTGTCAGATGCGACGTGAATTATTAAATTGAAATGCTACTACTTAGCCCTGAGAAGGGCTTTTATAGGTTTAGAATGTGAAACTTGTAGATGGTTGGGGGTGAATGTGGACCCAATTTCATCTATGTTTAACGTGCTTTGGCAATCATGGATTTGCGCTGTCTGATTTGCTCAATGCCTCACAGCACCTTTGAATTGCTATCGCATCGTCAAAAGTGTAAGAAAAATTACGAACTGCTTATTAATTCAGTTTTTTGTCCTTTATGTAATGAACATTACACTAACACTTTCTTTTTAATTTCAGAATCTTTCGCACGCATAATTTGTGTTGTCTGTGCTTCGTCCCACTTACCAACTTTGCTTCACTGCATACGCATTTCTCCGAAACACACTTTTGAGTGCGAGGTTATTGATTTCTAATTAAAATCCATCTGCTGCTTCACTTCACAGGCATCGCCTTGGCAAACCCTCCCGCCCTCTAAATTCATGCTCCATTTTGCAATACTACAGTCCAAATAATGGAGGAGTCATAAATGAGCATTTGCTGTACAGAATGCATCGCAGAACATCCAAAATGGAGCCGATATTACAGTTGACGACGGACAGTAGATTTCTGCGCCACCAACGAGTAGCAAGCGTAACAGCTCTTACTCAAGCCCCTACTAGCAAAACAGCGTACAGCTCCTTTCATGCCAGCAAATAGTTCTTTCAGTGTCTAGCCCTGTATAACTGCATGCCGTTACAGCAGCCCTTTGCTCGATAATTCAACTCCACCGTTACCACTTAGTTGACGCTTAGAATCAATGGTCGCGCAATCCGATGATACAATCATAGAGGCCGAGCAAAACAAATGTAACATCTTTACGATTTTCTAATTCTTTACAGCGTCGTAGTATTGCGCGATTCAGTTGATCAGCACTGCCCAGATTGCAACTAACAGAAGGCTGATTCAACGCGCGTAACACAATCTAGACAAGTATGAACTCGAATTATCCTCTCACCAGTCACTTAGTATAAAAGGACTTACTAAAATCTAATAAAACGTGGCAAAAGTGAGCAAACTACATCCCATCCTACTCTGAGAAATGGGTAAAGCATTGGACAAGGCTGCTAGTGCTGCTAGATGATACCTCAAATTTTAGCGCATGATGCCTCACTTGTAACATGCGATCCCCGAAAAAGTTAAAGATGAAAACACTGATCAGACCAAGTGAAGCCAGACATTCACCAGTGTTTTCCGCACTTTATGCAAAAGGAAGCTTTTTGAGCTAAAAACAGCATACCACAAATTTACCAGTAATGCAAAAGAAAACAAAATTCAGACTATCCGCCCAAGAGGTGCTCCTTAGAAGCACAAAAGCCCCTCGATTTTTTATAAGCTTCTAATGAACTATTTAAGCAATCTAATTTTGTGTTTTTCATTTGATAAAACAATAGTTGCGCCAAAATTGTGCGAATGAAACTGATACATATGTACATATTTGTCTTCCGAATGTATTAACAAAAAATACAAGAAAAAAGCTCTAAGGCTTTTTAACACTTTGTTGTACGATACTGACCTTGATTGCTGATAGCTACATGCCTATATTTTCTAAAAGAACTTAAAATTAAAGAAAAGCTAAGGCTTTCGCC